>PVJS01041748.1:0-17823 GCA_004027185.1 Glis glis
GAGAGAGAGAGAGAGAGAGAGAGAGAGAGAGAGAGAACTGAGGCTGGCCGCGAACCCTGATCCTCCCTCCAGTCTCTGCCTCCCAAAGTACTGGGATTACAAGTGTGCACCACCACGCCCGGCTTTGTTAAGTATTTTTAAAAGGATAAACCTATTTATTAGCCAGTAATGTAGGAGAGGTGTTTTCACATGTCCTCAATGTCACTAATATAATATAACTCGCTTTAAAGAAAAGAAAACAAAAAGTCACCAAAAAACAGCTTAGAAAACTGAAGAGGTGTTTTTAAAACATTGTCATTATATGTTCACGTGTTGTATGAACAGAACCTCTTATTAAAAAATAAATCCACTTACATATCTTTTTTCCCAAAGTGGCATATTTTTTGCCAAGTAAATATATTGTTCGTAAGAAAATAAATGAAACCAGGGCTGGTGAGTTTGCCTAGAGCTGTTTCCCAAGCCAGGCTTTATATCCATGGGAAAGAAAATGGCAATTTCTAAAGTGTGCTCACTTTTTCTGCAAGTTGATTTTTGATGAACTTTACTCCACTAGAGGGCTCTGTGGATAAGAGAAAATTCTTAAAAATCATAGCTTTTAAGAATAGGTAAGCTTTGGTATGTCATTTTACCAATTAAAATCTCTTGGTAATTTTCACTTTATTTGAGATAACTTATTCTTCTAAAACTAGTGTAGTTAATATCCTCAGACATACTTTTTTCTGATTAATTGATTCATTGCTGATGTCAGAAAATTTTATACTACAATTAGTTCTTGTTCTTTTTTCTTTGTTAGGAGTTATAGTTTGCATGATACAGAGGTGGTAATTATTTCTGAACATGAAATTCTCTGATGAACCACTGGCCCAGTTGCAGAGGACATCCCTCTCATTATTTAATGCTACTTCAAGATTACTTTGAAAAATATAATATCAGTATTAGAATACACACAGGTTTGGCTTCTTAAATGGAATCTATATTTACTCAGCATTGTGACATCTAATTACTTCTCATATAATTTTTTTTCTTTTGCGGTACCGGGGATTGAACACAGGGGCGTTCTACCTCTGCGCTATGCCCCTGGCCCTATTTTTTATACTTTATTTTGAAACCGGGTCTCATGAAGTTGCGGAGGGCCTCACTAAGTAGAGAGAGAAAGAGAGAGAGAGCGCGAGAGAGAGAGAGAGAGCAAGAGAGAGAGAGAGAGAGAGAGAGAGAGAGAGAGAGGGAGAGAGGGAGAGAGAGAGAGAGAGCAAGAGAGCTGAGGCTGACCGTGAACCCGGATCCTCCGGTCTCTGCCTCCCAA
The DNA here is from genome assembly GCA_004027185.1 of Glis glis. Lineage (NCBI taxonomy): Eukaryota > Metazoa > Chordata > Mammalia > Rodentia > Gliridae > Glis > Glis glis. The sequence continues at coordinate 1,304 of PVJS01041748.1, forward strand.
AGTACTGGGATTACAAGCGTGTGCCACCACGCCTGGCTTCATATAATTTTAAATAGGGGAAAATTTTTAAAACTAAAATTTTTAAAACTAAATATTAACTAAAAATGGATCAAAGCTTCAAATGTAAGAGCTAATACTCAAAAATATTTATAACAGAATGTTGGCATAAATATTCATGAGCTTAGCAATGGTTACATAGATGTAACACTAAACACAAGTAATTAGCAAAATAGATAAACTGGACTTCATAAAAAATTTTAAAATGTTAGCCAAGCGTGAGGCTGAGACACGAGGATCACAGGTTCGCGGCCAGCCTCAGCTACTTAGTGAGGCCCTCCACAACTTAGTGAGACCCTGTTTCAAAATAAAGAATAAAAAATAGGAGTGGGGGTGGAGCTCGGAGGTAGAATGCCCCTTGGTTCAATCCCCGGTACCAAAGGAAAAAATAAAATAAAAATGTGCTTCAAATGGCACAATCTAAAATAGAAAGATAAATGAGAAAAAATGTTTGCAAACCACATATTGGATAAGGAGCTTGAATTTAGAATATCCAAGAATTCTTAAAATTCATTAATAAAAAGATGGCTCAATTTGAAAAATGAGCAAAGGTTCTGTAGTGTACATAGATGTGAGTCTCCCCCTCTACTTCCCTCCCTCGTCCATGAATCTTCTCTCCTTTGTTTTTCTTAAGTTCATTCCCAGGAATGGGGAAGTCCTTGTGCTCTTACATAAGGAGATGGGTCTTCCCCCTTTTTTTTCTTTTTTTATGTTCATTTATTGGTGCATTGTAATTATACATTTTGATATATGTCAGGGTATGAACATCATACATGCACACATTGTACATTTAGCCCTCCCTTCAATCCCACCCTACTCCCTCCCCCTTCCCTCCCTTTCATGCTCCGGATAGTGATCGAGTCTTATAGGTTTGTGTATGTACATCATGTGCTATAGTGTGTTGCCCTCCACCCCCCTCCCAACTCCCTCAGTTAGGTCACCTTCTTTGTCCATCTAAAGATTTCTTCTTCTCCCCTTCTAAGGTCCATTCTATCTAGCTCACACAGATCAGAGGAGACATCGATTTTTTACTCTTAGTGACTTACTAATGTCACTTAGCATGATGTTCTCTAGTTCTCTCCATTTCCCTGCAAATGATGTGATTTTGTTCTTCTTTGTGGCTGTGTAAAATTCCATTGTGTACATATCCCACAGTTTTGTGATCCATTCATCTGTTGATGGACACCTTGGCTGGTTCCAAAGTTTGGCAATTGTGCTGTCTTCGCTTTGAATTCCTTCCCAGTCCAGTCCAGTAATCTTCTCACTTGTCCTTAGCTTGTTTCCCAGGAAGTAGGAGATTTCTGTGCTCTTTAATTAGTACTTTGCTTATCAGATTTTAGGAGGCCAAGATGGCCAGGAAAAATTGGCTTAACTAGACATTTGGTCCCTGATCAAACTGCTAAAACTGTAGTGAGTTGTCTTCATAAAAGAGAGAGGGACTGCGGCATCTCTTTGAGGTCTCACCCATGGAGCAGATGCACTGCCCAGCACCAGCACTGGTCTTTTGGATCAAGACTCCCGAGAGGCTGCTGGTGGAACCTCCCTGGATCTTACAGTCCCCCCTGGTTTGGTGCTGTCTATGTTTTTTTCTTTCCTGATATTGCATTATTCTGTGCTTTTAATTGATATTATTAATACAATCTCAGGTGTCCAGGAAAATTCCCCAGTATGTGTTGTTTAGTATTAGTGACGTCATACATTCACGTGGGATTTTCTGGTGTTTTGATTATTTTCTCATATTAAATCATTTTGTACTATTGATTGTGTGAGAGTGGCTTTATTTTCACCTGTGGATCAGAACCCATTCAGCAGCATAGGGTCTGACTAGAAATTTCTTCACAGAAGATACACAAATGGTCAATTAGTACATTAAAAGATGTTCAACGTCACTAGTCTTTAGGGAAGAGAAGTCAACATTACAATGATATTCCACTTCACACCCACTGGGATGGCTATCATCAATAAGATAAAATATTAAGTGTTAGGATGTTTATAAATATGCATACTCATATAATGATTGACAGAAATTCAAAATATTGGAGCTTCCTTGAAAAACAGTGTAATAGTTCCTCAAAAGAGGTTACTGGGCTGGGGGTTTAACTTAGTGGTAGAGCACTTGCCTCCCCATATGTGAGGGCCTGGGTTCCATTTTCAGCATCAGAAAGAAGTATAAAAGGAAAAAGGTTACTGTGGAGTTACCGTATGACCCAGAAATTCTCCTCCTGGCCATATACTGAACATAAATAAACCTAGTGCCCACACAAAAGCATACCATAAAGGTACAATAGAGCTAGAACTACCCTGTACTTTACCCAGATATTCATATTCTCCCTCTCTCTCTCTCTCTCTCTCTCTCTCTCTCTCTGCCTCCCTCTCTCTCGCTTTCTCTTTCTGTCAATTTATATAATATTATTAAACTTGGTTAGAGATATCATGTCCCTCTACCCTTCCTAAGCAGGGTCATTTTTTTCTTACACAACCATAAAACAGTCAGCAATATCAGACTATTTAGCACCAATTCAGTACCATTATCTAGCATATAGTCCATATTCAAAAGTCACCAATTGTTAAACTTTATCTTTTTAGAGCCACTTTTTTTTTCTGTTTGTCCAAGACCAAATTCAGTATTGAGCATAACATTGAGTTGTCCTATACTTTTATTATCCTTGAGTATGGTGTATTTTCTCAGTCTTTCTTGTGCCTTTTAATCTTCAGATTTTTAAAGAGGACAGCTCACTAATTTGCAGGCTTGGGCTATGTGTATTAATCAGGAATACATTGAAATAATGTATTATGTAGAGCCTTCTCGGTTATCTGATTAGGAGGCATACGAAGTTGTATGTGGGGTTTGGCCTAATATGGGCAAAGTCAGGTTTCAAGACTTGGTTATGGATTCTCCACAGCAAAGTTAAATATTCCCTGTTGTTTTTAATGGCTATTTTGAAGGAAAATACTTTGAGAATGTATAAAGATTCTGGTCCACATTAAACTTTCACCCACTAGTTTAACCAGTCATTGATGATTTGCTAATTTCATCATTCTATCCATAGTCACTAGTAGAAATTTCACTGTTTGGAAGGGCTTTCCCTTCTCCCTAACTCATTCATCTATTTTGTCATTCATTCATTCATGCATTCATTCATTTCAGCATTAAAGCACAAAGTTGTTGTTCAGCAAATTATAGTTTATCACTGTTATTAGTCAGCTTTTTTTCATCCCTATGACCAAAATACCTGACAAGAATGACTTAGAGGAGGAAAAGTTTATTTTGGTTCATGATTTCAGAGGTTCAGCCCATAGTCAGCTGCCTCCAAGGCAGAAACATCACGACAGCCTGGCATGATGGAAGAAAGCTAAACTCAACCGATGGCGGCTTGAAGTACAATGAGAGAGGAGGGGGCTAGGGACAGATACAGTCCTCAGTGTCATGCCCATATCACAATGTGAAATGCATTCAGTCTATCTCCAGAGTCCTCATAGTCTTAACAGTTCCAGAATCACTCATCAATCAAAAGTATAAGTCCAAGGTCTCCTGTAAGACTGAAAACAAACTCTTGGCTGTGAGTCCCCGTAACAATAAAAAGCAAGTTACATCCTTGCAAAGCGCCATGGCACAGAGTTAACATTCCCATTTCAAAAGGGAGACAGAGGGCCATATAAGGAAGGGAAGCGACCAAAGCAAGATTGAAACCCAACAGGGCAAACCATGAGTCCTGTCACTCCACATCTGGAATCCAGGGCACTTGGTGGTGAGATGTGATCTCCCAAGTGCTGGGGGAGCTCCGCCCCAAAGACCTTGCTGGTTGCAGCCCATCTGGCCTCTATGGCATCTATAGGCCCTGGCCCCAGTGACTCACCTCCTCTAATCATGTCCCACTTACATTGGGAACCAGGATTTCAACATGTGAGCTTTTGGGGGGACATTCCAAACCCCAAACCATAATACTGACAAATTGTTTCTTCAGTCACCTGTAGCTGAAATTTTGGGACATTTCCAGTTTGTTGTTGCTGCTGCTATGACTAGAGTTGCTATGGACATTCTTTATCAGTCTCTCTGTAGACACAGGTTTTTCCTTGGGTAAATACCTAGGAATGGGTTATATGAGTCAAAGAGTAAATGGACATTATCTTCATAAGAAAGTTCATGGCAGTTTTCAGAGCAACTGAATCTCCTATTTCCCACCAGTCATGCCCGAGCATCAGCTTGTTCCAGATACTCACCTGACCTGGATGGCGACTGGAGTCTGGCCTTGATGCTGGCAGGTACCTCGCCTTGACAGTGGTCATTACTCAGCCTTGAGGCTGACAGGTGCTCATAGGTACTGAAGCTTCACTCTGCCAAGTGACTTGTGATGTGAGGCTCTTTTTCCTGTTTTCATTTTCATCAATGCGTCTGCTTTTGGGACATGTCCTTTCAAGACATGTTTGATGACTCTGCTCATCAAACTTATGGGGTTGTCTTCATTTGGTTAATCTTTAGGCATCCCTATAAATTATGTGTGCAAATATATGTGTGTGTGTGTGTGTGTGTATACGTGTGTGTGTGTGTGTTTCCATAGATAGAAATATAGATTATCTAAATCCTCAAAAACTTACCTTCAGGGACAATAAAATGGCCACGGCAGGGGACATTTAACAGTCTGAGAGGGAGGACCCTCCGGGTCTGGGGTGCCCTCACAGAGAAGATGCACGATGCTCCATTGGAAGAGGACAGAAGCCCAAGGATGGCACAGGGCAGGGATCTGGGTTGCTTCTGATGACAGCCTTCAGCCTCTTGTTTCTGAGTGGCATTGGCGGGAAGGTTCCTGAGTCTGTGAAGTTCTCATTCAGAACACATGTGCCTCAGCGGAAGGGGTGGGTAGTAGTCTGGGACGCACAGGGACGGGCCACCCTCTGCTGGCTTCTGAGGAAGGAAAGGTGGAAGCCTGCCGTCTCTCTTGGATAGAGCGAGTGGGGTGGATGTCACTGACAACACAGCAGAAGTGAGTCTTTAAGCCAGTGAAAGGCACTGGGATCCAAAGTCCGGGTGTGGACAGCTTCCCTCCACTGTCATAGTGGGGAATATAGGGGAATAAGGGTCAGTGTCCCTGATGTCCTGTTTGCTAGTGACAAGGAAACTGTCCTGTTTGTCTGATGTTGACAAACACTATAGCTAACACCAAGACCAAGGGTCTTCCTGTGGTCAGATTAGGGTATTGATCACAGTGAGGTGCAGAGTCCATTTCTTTTCCCACGTGGGGATTTCATTGGCATCGGTAGACCTTTGGCTTCCTGATGATTCATGGCTTAGCAAAGCTTTCTAATGTGTTTAGAAAACTAACAGCAAATTTTTGCATTTACCAACTCACAAAATGCTGAACCCTCCGACAGAATTCAACAAAGGCAGTCAAGTCTTCTCTTGCTTTCCCCCACGTACAGAGGGAGCCACCTTTAACTGTTTTTCTTCTCTACTTTGCAGCTCAACAGTCATTCTTCTTGAAAAGAAAGGGAGAATGTGAAGTCAGTTGACACGAGGACTTGCAAGGTTGCAGGTGGAGTGGTAGGATTGCTGTCACCTTGGCCTCAATCCTGAGGCGCCTCGATGTCTTCCAGGCACACTGCCCCATACCCATATCCCCCAGTGTCTGCAGGTGCTACCCCTGCTCCCTGGACGGCTTGTCCTCTGAGGGCCTCATGACTTGGGTCCTCGCTCTCTCCAGGTGTATAATTAAGTTTCTCCTGCTTATGACATTGTTGAAAACTCTATCAAAATGTTCAATTTTACCCCCAGCATTTCCTAGCTCTCTCCCTTGCTTTACTATTTTTCCTTTCCAATAGTTCTCACTATCTCAAATACATTACATGCCAACTCTATTTAGGTGTATTTCCCTTCCCTGCCTCACTTATTATCCTTAGCACTTATCACCATCTGAAATATCATGACAGTACCTGGCACTGAAGCTGCTTGCTAAAAAGCTCATTCAATGAAAGGATAAAAGAGAGATGGCACAGGGCCCGGACAGGGGATGGTATGGTTTGCGCAGGAAGTTGTCAGACATGAGCAGGCAAGGACGTTGGGTTTAAAGGTGGACAGATGGTAGAGATGAGATGGACAATTGAAGGGTGAGAGTTAGGGCTGAGCACAGGGAGTCTCGGGGTGCTGGGTCTGAGGCTGAGACTTAAGGAGGAGAATGTTCCAGTCTTCTGTGGATCAGAGGCATGATAAAATAAAATCAATCAGTATGTGTTAAAATTTGAATACTCCACCTTTATTATAGAGACTGGAAGATTCATGAAGGCTCTTTAGCCAAAGGAGCTGAACACAGATCTAGACCCTAGCATGTGGAACTGACACATGGCATTCGTGGGAGGTTTAGCTGCATGAGCAGCAGGCCTGATTTACATGCTATCATAAAATGTGGACTATATTTTTAGATTTGTGCCCTTCTTTATACCTTGGATTAAAATTTAGAGATAACGCATTGTTGATTACTGGGCCTGGCATCCAACAAATGGATTACATTCTGTCTTTCAGCAGATTACCTATGTGCCGTCAATTTCAGAATCTCTGTGATCTTGTCTTTGAGATGCTAAAAACAGTCCTGTCTCACTTCTGGATCCGATGGAACAATGTGCATAAATATGTTTTTATAAGTGTATAGAAAATAAACAGAAATGTCTCCTGTTGGTCTAGGGACTTCTTTGGACATTTCTTCCTACATGTTCATTTATTCATTTGTGGTCATATGCTAACATTTTGATTTTCGTAACCAATATTTCTTTCTCTCCCCTCTCTTTGTTTCTGTCTCTCTTGCTCTGTGTGTGTCTCTGTTTCCTTCTCTCTCTCTCTCTCTCTCTCTCTCTCTCTCTCTCTTTAGGTTGTCTTCTGTTTCAGAACCTTTGGGTGTAGAGCCAACTTAACATTTTCTCTGCCCTTTCTAGCATCTGTCTTTACAAAATAATGGAAGAGTGTGTTGACATACTCATTACATACCACGTCCACCATATAACTGAAGATTGGGAAACACATGAAGTTCTTCTGCATCTTCTGTGACTGCCATACAGCCAAATGCTTTGCTATTATTTGTTCGAGGATGACAACAGTCTTCTTGGTTATTGTTTTCTGAGGACTACTACTATTGTGCCTGTTCCATTTCATCTGTTTTTATATATTGTTTAGGTATTGCCACTCTGTTCCTTCAAATTTCAATTTAAAAACATACATGTCCCACAAACACTAGCGCATGCCAAGAACTTTGTGGAAGATTCCACAAATGTTTCCTTTTCTCCTTACAGCAGAGGAAGTACAGTCCTTCCCACATGTCTCAGAGGGAAGCTGGTCTCCAAGAATCTAGGCAGCTTGCCTGGGCAGCCACACAAGTGTGCCAAGGACCAGAATCCAGTCACCCAATTCCAATCCCAGGCTCTCCCTCTTAGAGGTTGGATGCTGTCAGGAACCTGCAATATTTCCAGCCATGTGACATGACCAAAAGTAAACAGGAAGGTGAGATTTTACTAAGTTCCTAAGCCTTCCTTAGATTATAGAACACAAAGGGGAAGTGAATGCTTTGGGTTCACTGGAGAGTACTGACCTCCAGGTGAGATGGTGCACATTCTCTGATGTCCAGGCTCCTCGCGGGTCATCTCTTTCTTCCATATTGTATTATAGATCACTGGATCTTATGTCATTACCCACAAATTGTCCATGTTGTTTCATGACAGGCATGACAGATACTCAATAAACCCCTTTGGTTGCCTAGAAAGCGATTAACCTTTCATGGATCCATTTGGATGGGATATTTAATATGACTTTACTAGTAGCATTTAAAAATATTCTATTTATAGGTCAAAATGTGTCCAGCATGACCGCATCGCTAACTGGATTAGCTTAAAACTTGGAACTAAAATAAAAATGACCTAAACTCCTTCATCCTTCACCTCTGTGTGTCATGGGTATTCATACCACCCCTCTATAAATGTTTGGTCCGGATCTTTCTTCCACTCAATGAAGTTTGACAATTTGTGACAGGGCAGAAAGGAAATTCATTATATTTAGTAATAGAAAACCTATTTCTCATTTTTCACGAGCCAAGCAGCCGTAGTGAAATTGCCTAAGCCGCTATATCACAATTCTCCACCTTCCTGGTCCTTAAGGTCACCCAAAAGGGTCTTCAATTTCCTTATGTTCACAGCTTGGCATCTGGTAATTTTCGGTATCAGAAAACATACAGGGGCTATATATTTTTTCCTCAGAAGAAATATTTCTGATCTGAGAAGAAATAAATCTGTCAAGAGGGAAATATTAAAAATAAAACGCATGACTGTAATAATCACATTGATGTCATGGCCAATTTTGTTCATCCAGCTCTGGGAGGGAAACTCCCCAGCCCCGCTGGAGGAATTGTCAATGTAAGAGAAATGGAATTTTTATTTCAATAACCACTGTGGTTTAAGGGTAATTTATGTATAAGGAAGCACAACAGCCTCAGGAATCAAATTTCCTTAAAATATTATTTTGCATTCTCTCTGCTCCAGAGCTGAGTGGAACTGATGGGTCTAAGCGAGGAACGGGAAAAGCTGCCACCCCGAGTTGTCTGTCATTCAGCTCATACTGCACCCACATACTACTAGCGAAAGGGCAGGGCTTGCATTGTACAGAAATTATAAGGCAATACTTATAAAGGCAGCACTTCTTGAAATTAAACAAAATTATATGGCAATATTTATAAGGCAATACTTCTTGAAATGAAATAAACCTCATAAGCTTAATGTTAAAAATAGAACAGAAGGTGTTTGAGGTGGACCTTATCCATAAAGGGTGTTGGGTCTCCATTGCCCATTCCCAACTGCTTGTCACATGCGCCTTAGCTCAGCCATTATTGATGATTTTAATAAACAATAAACAGCAGCGCTGCATGTCATCTAAGTTTTCTTTTTCTTAATGCACATCTCCCCAAAAGAGATAGAATGGCCATTTAAATAAGCAATTTGAATTTGCATATTACTCTGAAATTATATGTGGCTCTAACTAGAATCCTGTGCATTTAGGACTGAAAAATGAAGGAAGAAGAACGTGTAAAATAGGCTAACCAAAGGCTCCACATTGCTCAATTCTGTTCAGGAAACACTGATCACTCTCCCATGAGCAGTTCCTCCCCTAACAAACACCAGGGCCGGAAGTGACCGCAGATAGGTACCTGCTCAAGTATAACATATTCCCCCAAAATGGTGTTTTTTGAGTTTTAAAAAAACCAACTTATAGAAAGGAGTAGAACAGGCATCTATCAAGTTCCAATGCCAAGTGTCCAGACAGAGGACACGTGATGTTAATTCTGGAGCAAACCACACGAGAACAGCTCAAGTCACTCTGGCAAAGGGGAATTAAAAGAAGGAAATCTCTTCAAATGTCATCGATGAGAACTTTGGTCAGCCTCAGGACTCACTATTTCATTATAGGTTGGGTTTGAGAGAGGTCGCGTGAGACATTAATGTAAGTGAAGCTACCTGTCCATTGTCTGGGCACTGGGCACATCTGCGCAACAGCTGTCCTGTCCTTTACTCTCCTCCGGAGGTGGGGATGTGGTCCTGGCATCCATGATGTTCGGATGTTTATTCTGATCTTGCTTCTCAATATTCATTTCTACCAAAAAGGAATATGAGACACATTTCTACATTTAAATGTTTATATTCACTTTTATACTATTTAAAAGTTTTCAAGTCAATATAACAATTTAATATTGTATTTTCTCTAATATGAAAGACTATATGATATGTAACTTGTGCTAATGAGAACTGCTGGTTTCCCCTTTCTCCTTTCCAACAATAACTCACAATAGTTACTCTAACTCTAAAAAGATAATGAGCTCTAGTTTTTAATGAAACTGAAAGTTATCAGAATACCAAAGCAGAAAATATAAGAACTGGTTGCTCAGAGTAGTGACAATGAATCAAAATCAGGGATGGGCCCAGGACAGGTTGGCTCTAAAATTTTGGATGGGCACTCTAGTTTTCCATGTCCAGTGGCTGGCAGACCTAGAGGAAAACCATCAGTCATGTCGAGCTGGGAGAGAGACTTTCATAAGAGCTGCAGGACTCTCTGTGGGAGGAGAACGCCAACTCCAGATGAGACCTGGGATCAGGTGTTTTTGCACCCAGGAAAAGCCTGTCAAGCCAGAAGTGGAGGCGCTGCACCTGCCAGGCGATGTCCTCCAGCAGGTGAGGGCCAGGGAACAGACAAATGCTGGGCCCCTCTCTCTCTCTCTCTCTCCTCTCTCTCTCTCTCTCTTGCTCCTTAGTGAGGCCCTCTGCAACTTCATGAGACCCGGTTTCAAAATAAAGTATAAAAAAAAATAGGGCCGGGGGCGTAGCGCGGAGGTAGAACGCCCGTGTTCAATCCCTGGTACCGAAAAAAAAAATGAAAATAATTCTGACAAAGAAATAGGAATACATGGGTGAAGAAGACGCCTCAGAACCCAATCCCCTGGTAGCCTGGAAATGAGTGAAGGAGCCAATGACACAGTCAGCTTCCAAGTAAAGTCATCGAATCCAGAAGCCAAGCGTTCTTGCAGCTGGGGCATCTCCAGCCCGCGTAACACCTGGTGTCCTACAGCCCGCGTTTGATCCTTTCTCCACTGAAGGAAATGGTTCAACCATTAAACAGTAGAAGACCCAAAGGGCAGCAGCAATGCATGACTCAAAAAACTTACCTTTGATCCCAGTGTGGTGGCACACACTTGTAATCCCAGTACTTGGGAGGCTGGGACAGGAGGATCGCAGGTTCGTGGCCAGCCTCAACAACTTAGCAAAACCCTCAGCAACTTAGTGAGACCCTGTTTCAGTAGAAAGAATAAAATAGGGCTGGGCTGTAGCTCAAAGATAGAAAGCCCCTGGGTTCAATCCCCAGTACCACAAAAATAAAAGAAAAAAGAAAAAAAATGAACTTACCTTTGAATGTCATGGGTTTAATTTATAGAATCAACTTAGGGACCTGAATCTCAAATTATTTTAAAGCCTCCATATAATTTTCTCAAACTTATCAGATAAGATAATGGTTACAAAGGCATACAGAAGACAAACACATTTTCTCGAAGAAATTTAACTTACTTATAAATACATACTGGTACTATTAATAATTATGTTTTCTCATTTAAAGATGTTAGAGAGCTGAGCCTCAGAGCCCGACTGTAGGATTTTTGTCCCAGCTGCCCCTTCCCAGCTACAGATGATGGATGGTTAATATGGGACACTGGGGTGGGTGTACACACACACACACGCATGCACGCACCTGCACACATGCACATTTTTATGTATATTTCTTATGTAAGTCCATGTGTACACTTGGAGATTGTTCAATCTAAAGAAACACATGTTCACGTTTCTCTCCACTTTTACTTGTGGCAAATGCAGACCTGGTCTGTGTTGAGCACCTCCCTGTGCCAGGCCTTCCAAGGGCTTTCCGTGTCCTAACTCACTGGCTTAGTCCTGCCCCAAGCAGGGGGACTGGGTGCTGCTCTTATCCCAGTTTTAGATATAAAGAGTCCCGAAGACAAAGGGAGTTAGAGGCCCTCCCTAGGATTATAAACCTCAGGTTTCTTATAGTTAGGCTGTTGTGAAACATTGTGTGCACATGTGCACATGCACACAAACACACACACACACACACACACACACACACACACACACAATTCCCCCAGTGTCAAAGAATCCAAAGACATATTCCAGATGCAGACGTGCTCCCTTCCTTGTTTTTCACATCACACTCTAAGTAGCTTGATCCCCTTCCCCCTACCCACCTGCCCTGGTGCAGCTGGACCAGCTGCCCAGGTGCAGAGAGGGCGAATCCTTCAGTGTAGCCTCCAGCATGCCAGGTATTGACAGGTTCCAGGGGCAAGAAGATCCCGCCTGGTGCAAATGAGGGGCGTTGAGGTCCCTCACGGGAGGTGAGAAACAGACTTGCTTTGTAATTAAGTCTCAGGTGCATGTTACCCGAGTGAATTTCTGGGCTCTTTCAAAAAAAAATTACAGAATTCAATGAGCACAGGTTAAAATAAATCACTTAGTGCAAGCCAGAATCTGTTTATTTTTAAGCTTTTGTCCCTTATGTTTAGTGGCATGTTCATCAGTTACACGGTCGACAGTCTTTCCTCTGATTCCTTTGTCTAAGAGTAATCACTGTCCCTCTACTTCACGGACTCAGTTGATTTTTCTCTCCATAGTTTTAGCTTTCTTTTTTACATTCTGGTTATTGTGGCCATGTGTTAAATCTAAGATCCGAATTCTGCACTTGCTGAGGCTAAAGAACTTACCTGGGTTTGTTTCTGTGGACAGTGCTTCCAGGAGCTTCCTCGGCGGGCAGGGAGCGCCCATCCTCCGCCTGCTCCTCCATGGCTCCTCCACAGCACGTGGGCTTTCTGGTCCCATGCTTGGTCCTTTACGGCTCCAGTGGAAACTCCTATTCCTGGGCTCAGTCCTCCAGGGCTTCAATGGAAGCTTCTGTTCCTAAGCACGGTTGTTCATGGCCCTGATGGAGTCTTCTGTTCCCAGGCTCAAGTGCACCATCAGTCCCAGCTCTCTGATTTTTCGCTCTTCTTCTCTAGCAATCCAAGAGAATTCATTCTTTAACTAAGCCCCAATGTCTATCTCCTTCTTCCCACGACTTTTCTACCCATTCAAATGTTTTATGACCTTTTTCTTAAAACATTGAAATCAGTAGAGCCCATTCTCCACCCGGCTCCCCCTCTCCATGACAGCTGGTGTGCCAGTCTAAAGATACTAGTACATGGTTCTGAGCTCATTCCTAGTGTGACCATCGCAGAATTGCTGTAGAGGCTGGCCTTGGGGGACAGCACTGTTGTCACCCAGATGGAGGGACAGCTTGGTGTGAAGCTGTTTGTATAGCACTTTGCAGAACAGTAGCATCCATGCATGCTAAGGGATGTGAGTAGAAGTTACAAGTGGGTTCCCCAACACACTCCTTAGAAATACGACTATTCATAAATATCAACACTTGGTGTTGAAATTCCTATTATAGGTTCAGACAGTTGGGGCTCACAAAACCCAATACAACTCCCTGTTCAAGATTCTTTTCAATATGCTCATAATTGATGTTTGTTTTATCATTTTCACATAATTCATATCATCCACTTATCTGTCATGTATCTACTGATCAATCAATTGGTATCTCATAATGTCTATCCATATGTGTCTCTCTTGTTCATCTATCATCTATATCTATCCATCATCTATCAATCTATCCATTCCTATATCTCTCTACTTATCTATCTTAATCAAACATGTTTTGATAGAAAAATACTCAAGACTCTTTCAATATGGCGGAATAAGGGCCCCCATACAATGTACCTTCCAGCAAAAGGCAATGGAATGAGAGAAATTCATAATAGTTGTGGAACTCAGTAACTATTTTCATCAGGAAAATTGAATATGGATGCTTTCCTAATGGGCAAAACAAAAGATGGGAGGGAGTTTTATTCTGCTGGCATGTATTTTAAAATGCTCTTGTATCCTAAATACCAGTAATCATGCGGGGTAAAATCAGGCACAACCCTGCAACTGGAAGGTCCAGCAACAGACAGGGTGGGGAAGAGGATTCAAACCACTTAGCACTCGAATGGAAAGACTGAACATTGGGAGGGTTCATATCTCTTCAAATTAAACTAGAATTTCCGGCAGTCCTAGTTAAGAAGATTACAGGAGCGATGGTAACATTAACCAGGAGGTTAAACTGTGCAAGGATAATCAAGACACCTGAATGCAGCTGCAGAGTAGTGAGGAGACCCTTTATCTTTCAGATCTCGCTTTGACTGTAAATCCAGCCCTTTCTCCTGGTCCAGAACTTTCTCTGCAGCCCTAGTGAGTGCTGCTAGTTAGTCTTGTCCCATCATGGCCTCTGTAGGCAAGGGCCCCCAGGACTTGGGCAAGGGTAGGAAACCACTGCTCTTGGCCTATTGACAGCTGACCCCCAGCTTGTCCCCTCACCCCAGCTCCTCACGTCTCCCAAGGAAGAGGCAGAGTGAGCCCAAGGAGCTATGGCAGCCCAGAGCCTCAGGATTGGGGAAAACCTCTCTTCCCACCAACAGAGAAGTCATCTGAGCTCACCTGGGTCTCCAGGTACAGCATCTCCAGATGTTCCACAGGGAATCTTTGTTTTTTTTAAACATCTGTCCCAGAAAGAGTGACTATCTCTGTGCTTCAAGCAGCCTGCTTTGCACAGACCCAGGTTGAATCTGTCAGTGCCCTCTGCTCAGAAGATGGGCACAACCTTCCCATTACTCTCTATAGGGGGTTCTTAAAATAGTGAGGTCTTGGCACAGGCATAGAACTGCGAAACAGAATAGAGACTTGAAGAACAAGCCTCAGAAAATAAAGAAATTTAACGCATGCTAAACCATAGAAAGTGATAATCTTTTAATAACTGCTGTAAAGAAAATTGAGTATCCATTTGGAAAAAAACACTTCAAATATTTCAATTCCAGGCAGATCAATAATAGAGGTTTTTTTCGTTTTGTTTTGTTTTTTAAGCCACAAAAGTAACAGAAAAGACAAACAGGAGAACTTTATTTTTGACTTTAGGGTAAGACAGGCTTTCTTGTGGAATGCAAAGTCTCAGAGATCATGAAGGAAAATGTTGAGAGCTTTGATATCATAGAAACTTTAAAAACCAATTTTTCTAAAATACCATTAAGCAATGTTAAACAGAAGCAACAGCTGAAAATAACCTACATAAGACAAAGGATCAGTTGTCATTGTGTGTAAAGTATTCTTAATTAACAATATGGAAAAAAGTCAAGAGAAAAATGGTCAAAAAATCACATATTAGAGGGTGAATAATTACAAACAAAATTTCATATGAGGTAATTATTAGGGAAAATAAGGTAACAATGAGATTAAAAAAAAACGTTTTTCTATCTAGTTGGGAAAATGGTAATTACGGTTTGCATCCAGACCTGTTGTGGATTCCCAGCACAGGGAAATTTACATTTCAACAAATTGTTTGGGGAGTACATGTTAGGATAAATTTTAGATGGCAAATTTCCAGGATCTTTCAACATTTTTAATTCATGTCATTTTTGACCCATCAATTTCAATTCCACATTTATATACAACAAACCTATGTGCACATTTGCAGAATAAATCATGTGTCATTATGTAGTTCTTGAAGTCTAGTTTTTACAAAGAAAAATGATGTTATTTGCCCGCATTCTGTATCAAGAAAAAAGTAAAATTCACCAATGGGAAAATAATAAAATGTATAGCAAACTTATACTATATAACACTATATATATTAGAAATTTGTACAAATTAGAAATAGCCCTAATGTAAAACCACAAAGATTCTCTGATATGTACTTTAAATGAAATTGAAAACCTAGCTTGTGAAGCAAAATAAATATCAGAATTTAGTCAATATAATACAAGTGTACATGTTAATAATTATGTGCCTTTGAAAATACAAAAAGAAAGCAGTTTATCTGGAATGGACATAACCGTGCCACACTGAACACGGTGGGATGCCGCAGAGAGAGGTTGATGGAGGGGGGCAATCCCTTCTGTATCACTGAATTATTTTGTTTTCTTTTTGGAACTGGGGATGGAACCCAGGGCCATTCCACCTCTGAGCTACACCCCAGCCCTTTTTATTTTTTATTTTGAATCAGAGTCTTGCTAAGTTACAGAGGCTGACCTCGAACCTGTGATCCTCCTGTCTCAGCCTCCCAAGGTCTGGGATTAGAGGCATACGCCAACCCACCTGGCTTATTTAATTATTTTTGTACATGAAAAGATCCCAGTATTGCTAGGGTAATTTTTTATGCTTAAACTCATCTTTTAAAAATATGTAAAACTGAGGTGCCCTGAAGAACCTTGCCATCATCACTGCCTCTAACCGTGACACTTGTCAGAGTATGTGAATCCATTCTTAGGACCTTTGTGCCTCTAAGCTCTCCATGACCCACAAACAGCAGGGTTCCTCACAAGAGGGAAATGATTCTCCTCTATCTCTTAATTGGCTTCATGTCTGCATTTGCTTTCTGCTAACATTTAATCATAAGAGAAAACCAGGTCATAATAACCACGTGGTTGCTGTTTTTTATACCAATCATGAGGCTCCTTCTATCGATTTTATGATACCTTTGATAAAGAAAGTGCCATGTGAATATACTTTGTACAGAAGTCTGGAGAAGAGATGCTGGAGCCCCACTTGTGAACAGCCATGTGCTCTTGACACCTTGAGATGGAAAACATGGATGCGGAAAGGGAAGAGCTTAGACTTTGGAATCAGACAAGGGTGGATCTTAGCCAGGCGTGGTGGAGCACACTTGTAATCCCAGTACTTTGGGAGGCGGAGACTGGAGGATCCGGGTTCGCGGCCAGCCTCAGCTCTCTCTCTCTCTCTCCCTGTCTCTCTCTCTACTTAGTGAGGCCCTCCGCAACTTCGTGAGACCCTGTTTCAAAATAAAGCATAAAAAA
>PVJS01041749.1:0-17826 GCA_004027185.1 Glis glis
TTTTTTTTTTTTTTTTTTTTTTTTTGCGGTACCGGGGATTGAACCCAGGGGCGTTCTACCTCCGCACTACACCCCCGGCCCTATTTTTTCATACTTTATTTTGAAACCGGGTCTCACAAAGTTGCAGAGGGCCTCACTAAGTAGAGAGAGAGAGAGAGAGAGCTGAGGCTGGCCGCGAACCTGGATCCTCCGGTCTCCGCCTCCCAAAGTACTGGGATTACAAGCATGCGCCACCACGCCCGGCTTTATTTGCTGGTTCTAAATTTTTTCCGACCTCATCGTTTTCCATTTTTATTATCACTGCTTACTTCCTTCTGCTTCCTTTTGGTTTACTTTTTTTGTTTGTTTGTTTCTTGGTACCGGGGAGCCCACCCTGGCAGTGATCCTGTGGCTCACAGGATGATACGCACTTGCCCCGTGGTGGTCCTGTAGACTCTGTCCCGGTGGAGTAACTGCTGCAACTGTAAGCTGGTGTTAGCTGGACCAACAGCACAGGCAACGCGGACCAGCACGCTAATCTGAACTTTGCAAGGCACAAGGTCACTTTTGCATCGTAGGATCACTTTGATGACTGCAAAAGACAGTGACCCCTGAAGAGGGCCCCTGGGTCGCCTGTCACTGATCTGTGAACTACGGGGAATACTGCCATTTTAACACTGGTGGTTCCATGGTGTAAGCAGCGCTGTTCTACATGAATAGTAATTCCATCCATCTTCTCCCCACTGGCTTGCAGACACCAGAAATGGGCTTAACTATTGGGAACTGTGGGGCATTTTCAGGACCTAGGACCCCTGTTACATGTCACTGGCCTGGGCATTGTTCTAGAATAGTCTAGGCAACTTAGCGAGGGCCAACAAGAGAGGGGCCGGGCTGTGTCCTTGCCTCCTTGCTCAAGGACTGAAATGAACATTTTGACCTACAACTTCACAGTTTGCCCTGCATGGGCAGAGTGGATCCTCAACTTGGAGCATCCCATCGACTGGCCCGGCCACCCATGGCTTCTCAGTCCCTCTGTCCATCTATGATCGCCACTCTTATCCACACACAACAATGAATGGTCCCTCCCTGCGTCAGTTGGCTTTCCAGTACTGACAAAATACCGAGATAATCAACTTAAGAAGAAAGAAAAGTTTTTTGTGTGTATGGAACTGGGGACTGAACTCAGGGGCATTCTACCTCCAAGCTACACCCCCAGCCCTTTTTTAATTTTTTGTTTTGAAACAGGGTCTTGCTAGGTTGCTGAGAGTCTCACTATGTTGCTGAGGCTGGTCTCAAACCTGTGATCCTCCTGTCTCAGCCTCCCAAGTAATGGGATTACAGGCATATGCCACCACGTCCAGCGAGGAAAGGTTTTATTGGCTTACAGTTTTGGGGGTTTCGGTGCATGGTCTGTTGACCCTGTTGTTTTGGGCTGTGGCGAGGCAGCTCATCATGGTGGGAGCAAGGTAGAGCAAGACTGCTTACCTCATGCTCATCTGGAGGAAGAGAGACAGGAAGAGATCCATGTCCCACAATCCCCTTTGAGGGCACGCCTCCACCGACCTAACTTCCTCCCTCCAGGCCCCACCTCCTAAACCTTCTGCCACCTCCCAATAGCGCCGCCCTGGGGACCAAGCCTTTAATACATGGGGACATTCTGGACGTAAACCAGAGCAGTCCCAGGGATGTAGGGAATGCTGCGCATCGTGGTCGGAGCGTTCTAGAAGTGCTTTGCTCACCGCCTGAGGAAAGCTTGGGTTTTAGCCTTCTCGGAACATAATCCAGGAGACCCTTCCCCTCAATTGCTGCAACCCCCACCCACCTGGTCACCGTCTCCTCCACCCAGGCCTTCATGCGTCTCTCAATTGGCCCCAGTGTGCTGCCGCATCTCTCTTTCTGGAGATCGAACCTCTGAGCTACACCCTCAGCCCTTATTTTTTTATTTTTGAAACAGGGTCTTGCTAAGTTGCTGAGGGCCTCGCTAAGTTGCTGAGACTGGCCTTGAACCTGCAATCCTCCTGCCCTTAGCCTCCCAAGTAGTGGGATTATAGGAATGTGCCACTGAGTATGGCAAGAAATAGGTGGCGCCTGACTTCCCCTTTTGTGGTCACAGGACCAGGATATGGGGGCTCTTGGCCAGCTTAGAGCCAATTTTAGCAAAAGGAGGGTTTTTTCTGATAGTTGAGTTCACTTGCTTTAGTCTCCTGAAAGGTTGGGGGACACAGACCGCAAGCAATGCTGCCTCCCCTCCCCCCTTCCTACTCTTGATCCACCCGTGTCAGTGTGATTCTACCAGGCCAGGTGTCCTCCTGGGGGAACACATCCATGGAGGCTTCTTCCTTCTGGGTAGAAAAAGCACCTTGTCAAGTACGGTAAGTGCCCCCACGGATCTGCCACACGTCACTTCTATGGATGAGGGGACTGCCTCTCTGATGTGCTGTTCCACTGGTCACTTTTCCATTCCTGCCGCAGCCACACTTTTGATAACTATAGCTTTAGAACAAGTCTCCAAGGACCCATGGATTCTAGATCTACTGGCATCTACCCATGCCTAAATGAAGCTCTCTGGTGGCTTCCAAATACGGATAAGGATGTGGATACCATTGACACTGAGGCCTAGAATCTACCCACCAACACCCCCCACCTGGAACTCCGCCTGCCCCGTGGGGCCTGCTGCCCACAGAGGCGTCACGGGCAAGAGCTGGACCTTGCGTCAGATAAGCATCGCCCCACCCTCCATCTGCAAGATCCAGAAAGGTGGCCCAACACCATACTGGAAGTTCACTCACTTAAGGAATACCTTGATTCTTTTCTGTCACGTAAACCAAGGACCCCACTGATCCTGAGTTGAAGAATCACCCTTCTCCTGTGATGCTAGGATCACCTCCTAAATATACCACTCCACCCAAGTGGATGCACACAGGTCAAGATAACTTGCACCCAAGGGTGATTTTCTGGGCCAGTTGTGTGTGTGTGTGTAGGGTGGGGTTGTTCCTGAGGATGTCTCTGGAAGTTCAGAAATGTTCTCTCCCTCTCTCCCTCTCTCCCTCCCCCCCACTCCCTTCCTCCCTCTCCTTCTCTCTCTGTCTCTCTCTGTCTCTCTCTCTCTCTCTCTTTCTCTGGTACTAGGGATTCAACTTAAGGGCATTCTATCTCCAAGCTATACCCCCAGCCCTTTTTATTTTTTATTTTGAAACAGGGTCTCACTAAGTTACTAAGAGCCTCACTAAGTTGCTGGCGCTAGCCCCAAACCTAGAATCCTCCTGTCTCAGCCTCCCAATTATTGGGATTATAGATGTGCACCACCATGCCCAGCGTCAGCAATGTTTTCTGGTGTTGAGGATCTTCCTTCCCGTATGGACTCAGTTGTGGACTTCCCTTATGTCCACAACCTGCACACTCCCTACAATAAGGAAAACATTGCCATAAACATGAGGACAGAGTTCATCAGTAGAGGCAAGGTACTTTGTACTAAAGCTTTTTGAAGCTTCCCCCAAACTCTGAGAAGCTGAGGAAGCTTCTGCCTGAAAAATAATTGGAAATTCTTGGGAAATAAAAAAACAGCAGACATATTTTTAAGTACTTGGCTGTGTTCCCTGTCAAGTTGGGGAAACTCCAAGAGTCTGAGACATAAGGAGGAAGCATGACATCAGGGTGCCTGCTGAGGGATTTGCTAGTTCCCAGGAACTGGGGACTTTGAACTTAAGGACCTCACTGTGAGGACCAGCAACTAGAGCCTCAGCATAGAGCTGGGACACTGGCTGCTTCCCCTGAGTGAAAGTGCGGCCTTGGAAGATCCTGTCATTGGGGATGGGAGAAGGTGTGGGAATGAGGCTTTCTAGTCCAGATCTGGGCAGGAGAAGTCACGTTAGAGTTTCACTGTCCTGTGCCCTGAGCATTTCATCATTACTATAGGCCATTTCCTTCCTCCTGTCCCCAGACCCTTAGTTTCTATGATGCACTAGCCCCTGGCTGCTTGGTGGGCCATCCCTATCAAGACCTGGAAGCCACTGAAGAATCAGCTTAGCATTCGATGCCTCTTCTTCTGCTTTTGCTCCTGAACATTTCTGGTGACCTCAATATCCACATAGATCATTCATTTGCTATTCTGGACTTTTACACACTTGATCTTGTCATGCCCATCAGTCCTCTCATCCAGCACTATGCCATCCACTCCTCCAGGGCTCTGTGGATCCGGCAATATGGACTATATTTTTGAATCACAGGATACAAGGTCAATACCAAAAAAATCAGCCATAACTGTACACACTAGCAAGGAACAATTAGGAACAAAAATTCTAAAACATGATACTTCCAAATAAATAAAATACTGAGGCATCAATATAACAATATATGCACAAGATCTATATGCATAAAACAGGAAAATCTAGTGGAAGAAATAAAAATAAATAAATAAATAAAGATATACCATGTTCATGGATTGTTGGTTCTTCCCAAGTTAATACATAGGTTTAATATAATCCTATCAAAATATCAGCAAAATTATCTTCTTGATATACATGAGCTTATTCTAAAATGTATATATACAGGTAAAGGAACTAGAATATACTAAGCAATTTTGAAAAACAAATAACAAAGTCTGAGTACTCACACTACTCAATTTCAAGAGTTACCATAAAGCTACAAAAATCCAAATAATCTGGGGTATTGGCAAAAAGACAGATATGTAAATCAATAGAATGGAATAAAGAGATAAGAAATAAGCCCTCATAACTTGCGTTTTTACAAAGATGCAAAAGGAATTCAATGGAAGAAAGATAATTTTTTCAATAAATGGTGTGAGAACAGTGCTATGTTTAATTTTATATATTGACTAGAGCAAGGGACCCCCAGATAAATGGTAAAAAAAAATTATTTCTGGGTGTGCATGTGAGTGTTTCTGAAAGAGATAAATGTTTGAATCAGTTGACTGAGTTAAGAAGATCAACCTCACCATTGTGCACAGGTATCATCCAATCTGTTGAGGGCCCAAATAGAACAAAAAAGTGAAGAAAAGGTGAATTCACTCTGTTTGAGCAGGGACATGCATCTTCTCCTGCCTACAGACATTAACATTGCTGGTTCTGTGAATTAAAAAATAAATTGAGGCCTCCAGAACTGACTTCTATTTGTTTTGCTGTGTTAAATCTGTCATGAGCCAAATTGAATCTTTTTTTAAAGTATAAACAGTCCCCCTCCATAAAAGCTAAACTAAATTGAATAGAATTACCATTCTTCTTCTTTTTTTTTTTTTTTTGCGGTACGGGGATTGAACTCAGGGGCGTTCTACCTCCGAGCTACATCCCCGGCCCTATTTTTTATCCTTTATTTTGAAACCGGGTCTCACGAAGTTGCGGAGGGCCTCACTAAGTAGCTGAGGCTGGCCGTGAACCCGGATCCTCCGGTATCAGCCTCCCAAGTACTGAGATTACAAGCGTGCGCCACCACACCCAGCTAAAAGGATAGTTTATTTATTTATTTATTTATTTATTTATTTATTTATTATTTGCAGTACTGGGGATTGAACCCAGGGGCATTCTACCTCCGAGCTACACCCCCGGCCCTATTTTTTATCCTTTACTTTGAAACCACGTCTCACGAAGTTGCGGAGGGCCTGAGTAGCTGAGGCTGGCCGCGAACCCGGATCCTCCAGTCTCAACCTCCCAAGTACTGGGATTACAAGCGTGCGCCACCACGCCCGGCTCTATCATTCTTCTTAACAAGCTTTTTATGCTGCCCACAGTGGGACTCCGGAAGCTGAGGCAAGAGGATAGAAGGTTTGAGGACAGCCTCAGCATCTTAGAGAGACCCTGTCTCAAAATAAATAAATAGGGCTGGGGGTGTATCGCAGTGGTAGAGCGCTCCTGAGTTCTATCCCCAGTATTGCAATAAATAAATAGCACTTTATTATGGCAAACATTTAATATGTATGAGACTAGATAGAGCAGTGTAATGAACCTTCAAATACCCATTATCTAGTCCAAACAATTGTTAATACACTTCCTCCACCCCAAGATTTCTTTGGAGCAACCCCCAGGTATAATGTAATCCATTTATTTATTTATTTATTTGTTTATTTAATTTTTGCATGGTACTGGGGATTGAACCCAGGAGGATTCTACCTCTGAGCCATACCCCCAGCCCTATTTTTTGACTTTTCATTTTGAGAAAGGGTCTCACTAAGTTACTGAGGGTCTAGCTAAGTTGCTGAGGTTGGCCTTGGACCTGCAATCCTCCTATCTCAGCCTCCCAAGTACTCCCAGATTACACGTGTGTGCCACAACACCCAGCTGGTATAACATAATTTAATTTATACTTATTTCCACATGGATCTCTAAATGGCAAGGACTTAGAAAAACATACCATATCACCCCTAAAAATCACCCCAAATTTCTCACTACTCTCCAATATCCAGTTGTGGTCAACGAGGCTCTCCATCAAACATACTATTTGTCCAGGTTCTGGGACCCCGGGCACGCTGGTGTGGAGTGGAAGTACACAGCCCCGCTGGACCTCGCTATTTTTAAAATGTTTTTCTCCCATTATCTAAATGGATGTGGAGAATGCCACAGTAATTGAGGTGAACAGTGACAAGCGCTTTCTAGAACCCTCAGAACTAATGGAGCCGAATCCTACAGGGAGGCAGAGCTCTGGACTGCAGGCCTCTGGAATGGGGAGGGCAGTGAAGGGGGGCTTATGGCTCTGTGGGTGAGGCCCAGGGAGCCCAGAGCTGTCAGCGCCAGGACTGCCAACAAGGAAGCCACTGCTGTCCTCAGGACGAGTGGCCCAGGGAGCTGGCCACTGACAGGACCAGGAGAGAGAGGGCTGCCAGGCAGGAGGAGCTGGGGTCTCTGGTTTAGGCATAACAGGCAGGGTGCCAGGAATAAGCACCCCGACCTCTCTTCCTCCTCCCTCCCATTGGGCGAACCCAAGCAGGGGACGAGGGACGCCATTGCTGTCCTTGCTGTGGGTGGGTGCCTTCATAGAACCTTCTGGATCTTTCTCCCATGGATACATGACTATAGCCAGATTCCAGGTACTCTTTGCCTCAGTATAATCTGGAATCTGTTCAGTCTATTTCAAAGCTATGATGTGCACCCACGCAGAAGACGGTGGGGTGGAGCCTGGAGTCGCCATGTGCACTCAGCTCCTAGGCTGACTTGGCTGGCCTGGTCCTTGCTTGCTGAGGCAGAGAAAGGTGGACACTCCCAGGGGCCCCTTCTGGGTATTTCCCCACTGGAAGGCTGCTCTCTTGCTATTCCGAGACAACTGGTGTTGAAATGGTACTGTCCAGTGCCCGTTGGTTCTGTGACAGGAGTGTATGAGTTTGCTGGCGCTGCTATAACAAAGGACCACAGCCTAGGGATTTCAAACAGCAGAAATGTATCGTCTCATAGTTCTGGAGACCAGAAGTCTGAGATCAAAGAGTCAGCACAGCCGTGCTCCCTCTGGAGGCTCTGGGGAACCGTCCTCCCTGCCTCGTCCAGCTCCTGGGGCTCCAGGCGCCTGGTGGCTGTGCGTCACCACCCTTACCTTGTGAGTGCAAGCAGGAGTTTTTTGTTTTTTGGGTTTATTTATTTATTTATTTTGTACTGGGGATCGAACCCAGTATCTATCGCTGAGCGCTACACTCCAGCCCTATTTTATTATTTTTATTTTCAAACATGGCCTCGTTAAGTTGCAAGGCTGGCTTTGAACCTGTGATCCTCCTGTCTCGGCCTCCTAAGTATGGAGATTACAGGTGCGCGCCACCACACCAGGTTGCAAGCAGTTTTAGGAAGTTATTAATCACAGAAGAGGACGTCCAAGTTCACCCTGTATCAGAGGACTTGCAAATGAGGACACTTCGTCTCTGAAAGTTACAAAGAAATCTAGAACAACCCAGTCCTGATCTAGTAAGAGCGGTGGGATTTGTGCCGAGATTTTCCACAAAGGAAAGGCCGAGGAGGAAGCTGGGAAGAGGCCGAACGCTTCCTGGAATCCAGTTTCCACGGACAGAAGTGAAAAGAAGAAAGAACACAAAAGGCGCATGCTCAAAATAGAAATGAAAGTTTCAGCGCTGATGCCGGCCTGCGCATGCGCTGTTACCTTAGAAGAGCCGGCTCTGTATTAGAACATGGGTATGAAATCTGTTTCTGTGCTTGCAGCCTTCATCTGGAGAATGAGGTCTTTACAAAATATTTGAGTTCAAAGAAAGAAAGAGATGTCCGGGGACTGGCACTGGTGACTGATTTTATGTTTGGATCTGGTGCCCTCTCTGTGGGAAAGCCAGACATGCTGAGCTGTCGTGGGCTGGGCATATTTGAAGTGAGTTCCCTTTCAAAATGTGACTTAAAGATTCTGTGTGAGCTGGGTATGGTGGCGCATGCCTGTAATTCCAGTACTTGGGCGACCGAGACAGGAGGATTGCAGGTTCGAGGCCAGCCTCAGCAACTTAGGGAGACCCTCAGCAATTTAGTGAGACCCTGTTTCAAAATTCAAAATAATGAAATAGGGTCGGAGTTAGCACAGAGGTAGAACATCCCTGGGTTCAATCCCCAGTACCAAATAAACAAATAAATAAATAAATATTCTGTGTGGCTTGGTGTAGTGGCGAACACCTCTCATCCTAGCTACTCAGGAGGCTGAGGCAGTAAGGATTGCAAGTTCAAGGCCAACCTGAGCAGCTTTGAGAGACCCTGTCTCGAAATAAAAAGTAAAAAGGGTGGGGGCATAGCTCAGTGGCAGGGCATTTACCTAGCATGCACAAGGCCCTGGGTTCCATTCCCAGTAACCCCCCCCCAAATATACAAAAGATTCTATATGTGTTTTTTTTTTTGGTACTAGGGATTGAACCTAGAGGCATTCTGCCTCCAGGCTACACCCCCAGCCCAATTTTATTTATTTGGAAACAGGGTCTCACTTGGTTGCTAAGAGCCTCACTAAGTTGCCGAGGCTGGCTTTGAACCTGCAATCCTCCTGTCTCAGCCTCCCAAGTACTGGAATTACAATCGTGCGCCACCACGCCTCGCTAAAAGGTTCTATATGTTTTCAAGTATGAGAGAAAAAGTCATTTCCATGAGTATTCTGTTTCCTGGGCAAGTCATGAACTTGGAAGTGGTTCTGAGACACTGACCATTACCCTCAGATAATGGCTTCTTGTATTTTCTGGGGGTGGTGGGGACAGAGATGGGGGGGCTGATGGACACCGTGGCCTCTCTAAATTGTATTCATGGCTTGTCGCTCTGTCTCTCATAGGGACGACATCCAGTACAAGTTGAGGAATTGGGGCGTGCTGAGGAAAGCCGAAGGAGGCTGCGACACACGGGGCAGGTGCTGGGCGGAGGCGTCGGGCAGCGGGCGGAGGCCGAGTTCTCAGATACCCGCCGTGGTCTCTGCACAGGAAGGTGAACCGAGACCGGCCGCTCAGCTGCTTCGCGCTTTCCAAGAAAACAGGAAAACCCCGGTTTCACATCAGCTCATTACCAGCGGTGAAGTGTCTCTCTCTGGGATCCATCCAGAAAGTTCTGGGGTGTGACTGGGGCAGCACAGTGGCGCTCCTTCCCCAGCCAGGTTTTGCAGCTCTGTTGTCACCGGCTATCACCATAGGTGGCCCAGGGATCCTCTTCTGCAGAGCCCCTTCCTGAGTGTCGCCCACGTCCACTGGGATTGTGTGGCGTGGGAATCCAGTGCAGAGGAGCAGATGTGTTCCTACATGGACGCCACGACCCCCAAGCACAGCTGCGTACAGCTTCCAAGTGGCATTGAATGATGCGGGCTCAGTGACAGATGACATTTTAAATGTCCCATCCTTTTTTGTAAGTATGCCCCTCTGTCCCATTTCACTGGGGACTTTCTGAAAGCAGAGTATATACTGTCACATGAAGCTGACAGGCCCTGGGTCTGAACCGGGCTCCTACGGGAGGCCCAACGCACCCACCAAACGGAGCTACTCCTGCTGTCCCCAGCCCAGCGGCCTCTGCCCAGCACCTGCCCATGTGTCGTGGCCTCCTTCGTCTTTCCTCAGCACGGCCCCGATTGCTCAACTTGTACTGGAAGTCGTCCCTGTGGGAGTCGAGCAATAAGCCAAGAATACATCTCCAAATGCCAAGGAAGCCCCTCTGGGACAGGGACAGCGACTTTGAGCTGGCCAGTCTTATTGCCCGTGTTTCTGCCTTCCTGCTGGGCTCTTCTGAACACTCGCTCCGTTGGATAAGAGCGAGGCATTGTGAACGGAAGCCGGTGAAGACCTTCGGCTGAATCTGCTGCGATTTTGTCCCTGACAGCGTCCCCGGCCACAGCATCTGTGTGGAGACCGGGTGACCCTATGAAAACTCTCTCTGCCCTCGCCCAGAGCTCCTGACGCCCCATGTGTGGCCTCTCCCATCGCCAGCCCTTCGGTGCCCGCAGTCTACTGGTTCAGTCCCCAGCTGTCTATCTGCAGGTGGCGCAGAACCCACAGGGCGAGGGGGCACGCCGGCCTCACCCCAGACAAGAGTTGCTGGGTTAACCTGTACTTCAGTCTGACATAGATCAGGGGTCCCCATGATACCTTTCTTGGGTTGAGCAATTGCTCAAACAATTTACTTACATTTGCCAGTTTTCTATAAAGGGTCTTACAAAGGATATGGATGGGGGTTGTTACAGCTTGGAGTTAAAGTGACCCCCTAAAGGTGGTACGTGGCTGCTGGGGAAGGGTCCCTGCTGGGAGTGTGGCCGGGGACAGTGTTTTCCTGGGTCTGGCTGCTGCAGATTCCCTTCTCTCTCTCCCCTTGCCACCATGAGCTGACCCAAGCTCTCACCCTCTCTCTCTGCTCCCCGCCACGATGCCCTGAGGACCTGTAGCCCCGGCTCCTGCTTGGAAGCCGACCTAACATGGACTGAAATCTCTAGAACTGTGAGCAAATCAAGTTTTGCATGTCAGGTGTTTGGGTCGCAGCGATGAGGATGCTGACACACACAGGGTGAGGTCTGAGGGGTCCTGTCCCCTCGGAGTTGGGTACACCACCCTCTGGCGCGTGGAGGTGTTCGTCAGCCCCCCACGTGTGGAGGGCTGCTGCACTCACGGCTCTGCAGACCCACAATGCCACCCCACAACTAGGGGACAACACTCTATAACTACAGACACCACCCCATAACTGGGAGCCACCACCCTGTAACTGGGCAACATTACCCTCTAACTGGGACAAACCACCCCATAACTGAGAGATACCACCCTACAACTGGGGACACTGCCCTATAACTGGGGACACTAGCCTATAATTGTGAGACACTACTCTACAACTGGGGGACACCACCCTACAACTGGGGATGCCGTCCTTTAACTGAAGGTAGGGGCGTGATGGTCTACACGGCTCTAGTGCGGGGTGGGGAAAGCACAGCCCCCGCAGGGTTGAAGAGCGCGCTCGCTTTATTTTAGCTTCTTCTTAAGGACTTAGAACAAAAAGGTCCCTCTCCCTGGAAAAGTGAAGCCAAACATGGATGTCCTGTGGCTCCAGGCAGTGGCGGGCCCTGCCCTCAGCCACCAGCGTGGGAACCTGGGCAGGGGAGGCCCCGGGGCGACAGTCAGTCCAGGCTGTCCAGGTCCCGTCGCGCTTTCTCCTCCAGCTGCAGCACCTGCAGGGACAGGCCGTGAGAACAGTCTCCACCCAGAGCCCAACGCCCGCTGCAGAATACAGGGACCGACCGTGCGGCGGCGGTGGTGTGGGTTTAAAGGGTCCCTGCAGGACACCACAGCGGGCGGAGGGCGCGGCGTGTTGGGGCTTCTTAGCACACTCATGACGGGGGGAGTCCAGGTGTTTACTGTCTATCTACCTACGACTCCAACGTTTCCACGTGGGTCATTCTTTGGGCCGCAGGGCAAAGCCGCTTCCTGACCCAGGGAATCTGTCACCGGGTGTGTGTCGGTGGGAACCAAGTCTTAGCCTCCCACTGAAAAGGCCAGTGCTGGGCACAGCTCGTTCTCCCTGCCCTGGGCAGCCCAATGGCGGGCCTGTCCCCTGCCTGCTGGCCCAGGGACACGGGGACACAGGGATGGTGAGCAGGTGGGCATCGGCTGAGGCAGGGTGCAGGGCACGGGGTCCGCCAGAAGTTCCTTTCCTTTCTAAGTTTCTCTGCCAGAAGTTCCTGTCCTCTGAAATCAGCCACACAGTGTCTCTCCCTTGCAACCAAGAAGCCCAAGGGCTTATCCAGCCCTACGTCAGCGTTCCTCACAGGAGGAACACGTTCAAGAGATGGAGTGCGCAACAGGAGACCACAGCTAATAACAATGTGTCATGCACTTAAAAATGACCCAAAGAGAACACTTTAAATGTGTTCGCCAAGCCGGGCGTGGTGGCGCACGCTTGTAATCTCAGTACTTTGGGAGGCGGAGACCGGAGGATCCGGGTTCGCGGCCAGCCTCAGCTCTCTCGCTCTCTCTCTCCCTATCTCTCTCTCTCTCTCTCTCCTTAGTGAGGCCCTCCGCAACTTCTGCAACTTCGTGAGACGCAGTTTCAAAATAAAGTATAAAAAATAGGGCCAGGGGCGTAGCGCGGAGGTAGAATGCCCCTGCGTTCAATCCCCGGTACCACAAAAAAAATAAATAAATAAAAAAATAAATGTGCTCGCCACATACAAAAAATAAGTATGCCACATAACACCTATGTTAAGCACACGCACATGCACAGCTAGTGGCCACGGCTTGAGGTAGCCAGGCCACCATGTATACTTATTTCCTTTTTTTTTCAGTACTGGGGATTGAACCCAGGGGCATTCTACCTCTGAGCTATACTCCCAGCCCTATTTTTTATTCTTTATTTTGAAACAGGGTCTCACTAAATTATGGAGGGCCTCACTAAGTAGCTGAGGCTGGCCGCCAACCTGGATCCTCCAGTCTCAGCCTCCCAAGTACTGGGATTACAAGTGTGTACCACCACGCCTGGTTTACATATTTCAAAACATCATGTTGAGCTGGGCGTGGTGGCGCACGCCTATAATCCCAGTACTTGGGAGGCTGATATAGAAGGATCACAGGTTCAAAGCCAGTCTCAGCAATTTAGTGAGACTACCAGCAACCCAGTGAGACCGTGTTTCAGTATAAAAAATAAAATAGGACTGGGGATGTAGGTCAGAGGCAGAACACCCCTGGGTTCAATCCCCAGTACCACAAAAACAAAACAAAAAAATCATGTTGTACACCATGAATATATATACATAATTTTTGTTAATTAAAAAAATTTTAAAAACAGATAAAAGTCCTTTAAACATACTTGTCTCTTTGTAGAAATAAGGGTAGTAGACTATGCCCCTGTGTATGGGAACAGGCTTTCAATGTTCCAGGAAGTCGGCTCACGTGTCCACTACAGACAGTACCAGGGACTCTGCACGGGGCTCGACTCACCTGGTTCTCTATGCAGCGGAACTGCCAGGGCCAGCTCGTGTTGTACAGGAAGGGCCGCAGGTCGAACCTGTTGTCGTCGGGGCTGTAGTTTTCGGCGTGGTACGCGGGCGTGAGCGTGGTCATCTTGTGTCTGTTCATGGAGTACTTCGAGAAGAACCTCTTCACCTTGTCAGCCACCTGTGGGCGTGGGACACACGGGCGTCAACTCAGCGAGGCTGAAGAAGCCCCGGTGGAACAAGGCAAGCACGTGCACAGCTAGGGGCCGCCGCCTTCCCCCAGGCAGGGTGGCTGGGCTCCAGACTGCAGAAATAGAGAATCGATAAACGGGATGGCGTCCAGTGAAAAGCTTCCGCGCAGCAAAGGAAACAGAGGCGAGAGTCTGAAGAGAACGCCCACTGAATCTTTGCGAGAAAATCTTTGCCAGCTGCTCCTCTGATAGAGGGCTGAACTCTAGAATAATCAAAGAATTTAAAAAACTTAACATTAAAAAAAGACCCAATAAAAAATGGGCAACTGAACTGAACAGATACTTCTCAAAAGAAGAAACACAAGTGTCCAACAAGTATATGAAAAAATGTTCCAACATCATTAGCAATTAGGAAAATACAAATCAAAACTACACTGAGATCCCATCAAACTCCAGTTAGAATGGTGATCATCGAGAATACAAACAATAATAAATGCTGGCGAGGATGTGGGGAAATAGGAATTCTCATACACTGCTGGTGGCATTGCAAATCAGTACAACCACTGTGGAGATCAGTGTGGAGGTCTCTGGAAAGACCAGCAATGGAACCACTTTATGACCCAGTCATACCACTCCTCGGTATCTTTCCAAAAGAATTAAAGTTAGAATACCACAGTGATACATGCCTATCTATGTTGAGAGCAGCACAATTCACAATAGCCAAATTATGGAACCAACCTACGTGTCCACCAGTAGGTGACTGGATAAAGAAAATGTGGTGTATACACACGATGGCATTTTATTCAACTATAAAGAAGAACAAAATGATGTCATTTGCAGGAAAATGGTTGGAACTACAGAATATTATGCTAAGTGAGATCAGCCCGTCTCAGGAAGTCAAGGGTCCAATGATTTTTCTCATATGTGGAAGCCAGAGAAAATACGAAACAAGGGACTTCAGATAAACGAGGAGAGAGAGGACTGACATGATGGAGGGGATCTTCATTACGGGAGAGGGAGGTGGGGAGGGAAAAAGTTCACATAATGTTATGTCCACGTATGAAGGTGTCACTGCCAATCTTACTAACATGAACACGGAGGAAGAGGGCGCGGGGCGCGATGGGAAGGGAAACGCGCCAAGGACTGTGTGCATGTATGTCTGTATCGCTGTGACTCTCACTGTGTTGTATAATTACAATGCACCAATACGAGTAGTAAAAAAGACTGCAGAGCCCCTGTGTCTAACACTAGGCCTCCGCCCCAGAAGGCCCAGTGGCCCCACAAACATACTTCATGGGGCTTCAGGCGGTTCTGTGGGACCCCACATCTGTGGGCTCCAGGCCTCTAAAGAACCCGGGAACATCCTGATCCTGAAGTCCACGTGCTGCCCCACAGATGGCGGGGACCTGGTCCAAGCCAAGTCGCCTGGAGAGCTGACCTGGCACAGCTGCCTCGGGGCAGACAGACCCGAGTTGGCGAGGAGCGAGAGCCGTTACTGGGTGTGGTGTGGATGTGTCATTTGGGGTCCACCGTGTCCGCTTGCTCCAGTGTGTCCCGTGCACACATGGCTCTGCGTGGTTGCCTCTGGTGGACGTCACGCACAGCCTCACCTGTCTTGGGGTGCAGATGTCTCTCCACATGGTGAGGAGCTTACAGAACATGCTGTAGGGCCCCGTCTTGGCTATCTTCCTGAGCCGCCCGTAGACTGAGAGCTCCTCGTACGTCATCCCCATGTCCTCCTGTGGGGGACAGAGAGCCATTCTAGGGAGGTGGCAGATCAGAGCGGGAAGAAAGCGCGGAGCTTCTCTGTGGCTGAGGACAGAGGCCCGGGAGGCGGGGCCCCCAGGAGCCAGGAGCAGACACCCCGCCTCACGTGCTGGTGCCGGCAACACCAGGAGGTGCGGTGTGGCTTTGAGGATCACAGGGTGACCAGGGTCACCAAAGGACATGCTCACGACCAGAGCGCTGCTTCCCATGAGGGGACCTCGTTTGAAAACAGGGTCATCACGGGTGTAATGGCGTTGAGACCTTGTGACGAGAGGACCCTGGATATCGGCGGGGTCCGAACCCCAAGGACAAGTGACCTTATAAAGGATCAGAGGACGGACCAGAGGCGGCTGCACTGAGCCAGGCAGGGACGCCTGCAGGCTCCGGAAGCTGGAGGAGGCAGGAGGGGCCTCCCTGGGGCTCGGTGGGGATCTCAGCCCTGCCCACACCTGACGTCAGGCCCCTGGCCGCCAGGCTGTGACAGGCGTGTTCCCGTTGTTTAAGCCACCTGTGTGGCGTGTAGTCATTTGTTATGGTGGCTGCGGGGACAGCCCACAGGTCATGCCACATAGGGCGGGGCACTGCAGGCGGTGCACCCTGTCTCCTCCCTTGAGCCCGCTTCTCTCAGGTGTGGAGGGCTCAGGGAACCAGGGAAGGGCTCACAGAAATCTGGGCCACATCA
The DNA here is from genome assembly GCA_004027185.1 of Glis glis. NCBI lineage: Eukaryota > Metazoa > Chordata > Mammalia > Rodentia > Gliridae > Glis > Glis glis. Next base: position 15,976 of record PVJS01041749.1, read on the forward strand.
GCGGCCTGGGACGCTGCCGGCCTCATGGTGCCAGCCTCGAAGGCCTCAGAGAGGCTCAAGAGTCAGCCCCACACTGAGGCCCGAGTACGCCGGACGCTTCTGCCATATGTCAGTATCTGCTTGAGTCCCCGCTCCATCCTGCCTTGCTCCAGAGCCATCACCGGGAGACATCGAGGCTGGCGTTCCGGGATTCACAGCAGCAGGGCCTCGCCTCCGGCCAGGGCCTGCAGGACCTCTGTGACGTGGCCACTGCCTCGTGCTCCCCCTGCCCATTCAGCTCTAGCCACCATGACCATTTCCCGGGCCTCAGCCCAATGTCACCTCCTTGGGGGCCCTGTCCTGACCCCACCTGAGGACACGGCCACCTCTCCATCATGCCTCCCTGGCTGATTTTGTCCGGAGCACTCAAGCCCTGGGGACCACGGTGGTTATGTCCGTCTTGCCCGTCCCCTTCAGGGAACGCAGCATTTTAAGAGCAGAGGCCACGCCTTGACTGTCCACCACAGAATCCCCAGCACCTGGCACGAGAAGCTGCTGTCCTGGTTTCTTTTGCATGAGGTGGAGATTTTCCAGTGTAACATTTTAGTTGCTTTGATTCAACAATAGCATTTGTTGAATACCCCAATACTTCAATACCCCACTCTTGATAATGGGTAGAGTTAGCAGACAGAGTCAGTAAGGAAGGAGAAGACCAAACAACACTACAGACCAGCGGGCCCCAGCACAAACACCCCACTACAGAGAACGCCCCACGGGTGAGCACAGGACACTCGCCTCACAGGCCCCGGATGTCTCCAGGACCCGCCACAGGCTGGAAGAACCGCCATAAATTCACAATTACATAGCAGTGAAACAGCACGCTCCTAAATAACCAGCGAGTGGAAGAAGTTACACGGGGTCAGGAAGTGCTTTGAGATGATTGAAAATGAAGACACAGCACAGCCCAACGTGTGGAGCGCAGGGGAGCAGCGCCAGCAGGGAAATTTATAGCTGCAAACATCTACATTCAACAAGAAAAACTAGCTGGCGTGGCGGCACACTCCTGTGATCCCAGTACTTGGGAGGCTGAGACAGGAGGGCTGCAGGTTCGTGGCCAGCCTCAGCAACTCAGCAAGACCCTGAGCAACTCAGAGTCTGTTTCCAAATAAAAATAAAATAGGGTTGGGAGGGGTGTAGTATGGGGGTAGAATGCCCTTGGTTTTAATCCCCAGTACCCCCACCCCACAAAGAAAAGAGAAACTGTCTCAAGTCAAAAACCTCACCTTCTACCTTAAGACACTGTGAGAAGAACAAACCAAACCTCAGGCAGCAGAAGGAGGAAGCAACGCAGGCAGAGGACCAAGTGACACCGAGAGCAGAAAGAAAGACGACAGAGAAAATCAACAACACTAAAAGGTGTGTGTGTGTGTGTGTGTGTGTGTGTGTGTGTGTGTGTTTGTGTGTGTGTGTCTGTGTGTGTGGGGGGGTTCTGGGGATTGAACTCAGGGGTGTTCTACCTTTCAGTTACACCCCCAGTCCTATTTTATTTTTAATTTTGAAACAGAGTCTCACTAATTTACTGTATGCACGCTGGCCTTGAACCTGCAATCCTCCTATCTCAGCCTCCCAAGTACTGGGGTACAGGCATGCGCCACCAAAAAGTCATTCTTTAAAAGATCGAAAACTTAGCTGGGTGTGGTGGTGCACACCTGTAATCTCAGTACTTGAGAGGCTGTGATGGAAGGGTCGCAGGTTCAAAGCCAGCCTCAGCAACTTATCAGACCCTGCTTCCAAATAAATAAAACAGGGCTGGGGTATAGCTCAGAGGTAGAATGCCCCTGGATTCAGACCCCAGTACCACACACACACACA
>PVJS01041750.1:0-17826 GCA_004027185.1 Glis glis
GGTACCGGGGATTGAACTCAGGGGCGTTCTACCTCCGTGCTACACCCCCGGCCCTATTTTTTTATACTTTATTTTGAAACCGGGTCTCACGAAGTTGCGGAGGGCCTCACTAGGGAGAGAGAGAGAGAGAGAGAGAGAGAGAGAGGGAGAGAGGAGAGAGAGAGAGAGAGAGGGAGAGAGAGAGAGAGAGCGCGAGCCAGCTGAGGCTGGCCGCGAACCTGGATCCTCTGGTCTCTGCCTCCCAAAGTACTGGGATTACAAGCGTGCGCCACCACGCCTGGCTTACTTATGTATCTTAAATTAATTATCTCCTATACACAACTCACAGCAGGGAGTTTGTAGTACAGGAGCACATAGACTTATCATTAGGGGAGCCAGTGAAAACAGAACCACAGAGAAGAATAACATGACCAGGAAGTCTTTCATGTCTTACCAGAGCCACAGCGTTGCCCTTGCTGCCATGTACATGTCTTCATTAGTTGTAGCTGTCTTTCTTCAATTAAAATAAGAGTAAATATGACTTTGCCTGACAATGAATCGAACTAACTTACTATTTTACTTATTAGTAAGTGAAGTGTCTTGATTTTTTATTATGCTACATCAAATCATTTATACAAATTAGTTGGGTTTCACTGTGACATTTCCATATATGCATATATCAAGTTTCAATTGTATCCACCCTTCCTACTAACCTCTCTTTTCCAGAGCAAAGAACATTAGTCACCTGACTGGGGTGAGGTGAGAGCTCAATGTAGCTTTTATTTGCATTTCCCTGCTGGCTAAAGATGCTGAGCATTTTTAAATATATGTATTGGTCATTTAAACTTATTCTTTGAGAAAAGTCTATTCAGATCATTTGCCCAATTTTGATTGGATTACTTATTCTTTCAATGTTAAAATTGTTTGAGTTCTTTTATCTTTTTGTTTTACTTTATATTCTTTGGGTTTTCTAATGATTTTTGGTACAAAATTATTATACATTGTAATGAGATTCAAAGTGATACATTCATGCATGTGCACAACATCTCTTGGTCTTTTGGTGTGGTTCCCCCACCCCAGGTATTCATTCTGCTACCCATGAATACCTCTCCATACATACTAGTATGATTGTTAGTGACACCTTCATAATATCATTTGATCGGTCCCCTTCCTCAATCTTCCTTTATTTCTTCCTCTCCTCCCTCTCCCCATCCCATTTCACTATTCTGGTGGCTTCATTCCTTACTATCATGAAGTCCATTTTTCTCTGTATTTTCTCTCTAACTTTTACATATGAGAGGAAACATATGATCCTTGACTTTCTGAGACTGTCTGTTTCACTTCGTATAATCTTCTCTAGTTCCATCCATTTTCCTACAAATGGCATAATTTTGTTCTTCTTTACGGCTGAGTAAAACTCTATTGTGTGTATGTACCACATTTTCTTTATCCATTCATCTCTTGACAGACACCTAGTTTGGTTCCATAATTTGGCTATTGTGAATTGTACTGCAATAAACATGGGCATGCATGTATAATCATAGTATTCTAATACTAAGCTCTTTATAATCCTCTGTAAGATAAATAGCTAGCGAAGGTTTTCTTCCATTCTGTAGTTTGTCTTTTCACTCAGTTGATTGTTTCCTTTGCTGCGCATATGCTTTTTAATCTGATGCAATACCATTTGTCAGTTCTTGATTGTATTTTCCGAGCTATTGGATTTCTCTTCAGGATAACTCACTATTTTATAATCAATAAAGGCATTTTGAAACAGCTGATTTTTATCTCATATTATACTAAAATGCCAGAAGATAAATATAAAAAGTAGCAAAATAAGGAAATACTCTTTCTTTGATCAGTTTTTTATTCTTAAAATTTTTATTCAAGAAGCTGGGTGTGGTGGTGCACACTTGTAATCCCAGTACTTGGGAGGCGGAGACCAGAGGATCCGGGTTTGCAGCTATCCTCAGCTACTTAGTGAGGCCCTCCACAACTTCGTGAGACCCGGTTTCAGAATAAAGTATAAAAAATAGGGCTGGAGGAAGAATGCCCCTGGGTTCAATCCCCGGTACTGTAAAAAAAAATTATTCATACATTCTGGTTATATATGATTGTGAAATTCAAAGTGATATATTCATATATGCACAAAACATCTATTGGTGCAATCAATTTTAATTGTGGGTATGTTGACTACAATGCTCAGGATTTAAAACAAGGCACTCAGGATTTGGTGATGAAAACAATATTGGAATATAGTGAATGTCTTTCTTATCATATCTCATCTTTGTGGTATAAAATTATATTTAAATTTGATTGTTGATATTATCCTAATTTGATATTTCTTTGATCTCATTCCCTATTTCCCTTCAAATCCTTGTGAAAACTCCTTGTTTTCATAATACTCTGTTATAGTAAAGTACAGACATATGACATATGTTAAAATGCAAGATTACAACAAATTTAGTTATAGAATTAGCTGATTTTATTTGGGATTCCAGAATTACAATAGCTTCCATTTTACAAAATAGAATGAGAAATCCCACTGGGCAATGGAAGAATAGTAGGTTTTACAAAATATGGACAAAGAGCCAGAACAGTAGGAAAAAAAGCTGATTAGTTGACATCAGATTACTTCAAGCTACTTTTTTTCTATGAAGGTTAAACCAAAGAATATTTGATTATAATAACTCAGTTATTATATTATTAAAGATATTATTAAAATATATTTGTTTTCAGGGGGGAAAATCTATTCTCTTTTGGTGCTGTATCTACTACCCTAATGTTTTAGTTTAATTATGTGGCAGTTAGCATGAGTGACTATATTTTGGTTTGGTCTGATCTGTTGGGACCTAGTACAGGAGTTCAGTCCAAGTCAATAACCTCCTATAATTTTTAACATCTGCAGTGTATTTACCAGGGATTTTACATAGCTTCTTAGTATTTTGTTGAAAAGTGTGTAACATTTGGCAGCATTTATTAACATAAATTTTATAACTGCTAGTTTTATTCTTGTCATTACCACTGAAGAAATATTTGGGGTCCATAATATAATCAAACATGACAAATATTTGTGTAAGATATTTCAGAGCATGTAATGAAGTCATAAGCATACCATTTATTACATTTACATATTATTGACTTAATGAATGGTTAAAGGACATGAAGTATATAGCATGAATAAGAATAACACTAGATTTATTCACTTTACATAACTATTAATCCTCTATAATGAACTAAGTTGCAAGTTAAATCTGAATATAAATAATTAAGGTGATTTATAACCTCCATTGTTTTAGTACAATAGAATGTTCTATATAATTGCCTTTGCCCTTTGGTAGATTAAAAAGTCTGCATTTATTTAAAGTTGATAAAGACATGGAATTTCTGTTTTAAGTAATTGTTCCTTACATGAAAAGTGGCAGTTGCAATGAGACATTATCTTCAAAGTCATATTTTTAGGGCAATTTTTAAACTTTACACTTGGAAAAAAGGAAGGCTAAATCAAGACACTTTCCCCCTCTACCCTGAAGAGTGAGATTTCTCTTTAAAGTACTGATATAGGATCATATAATATTAGGATCATACAATACAAACTTGTAAATGATAAATATATATATATATATATATATATATATATATATATATATTTGCTTAAAATTCTTCTTAGCTTCTTTCAGCTTCTTATTTTTTTATTTTTTTATTTTTTTGCGGTACCGGGGATTGAACCCAGGGGCATTCTACCTCCGCGCTACACCCCCGGCCCTATTTCTTATACTTTATTTTGAAACCAGGTCTCATGAGGTTGTGGAGGGCCTCACTAAGTAGAGAGAGAGAGAGAGAGAGAGAGAGAGCTGAGGCTGGCCGCGAACCCAGATCCTCTGGTCTCCACCTCCCAAAGTACTGGGATTACAAGCGTGCGCCACCACGCCCAGCTAGCTTCTTATTTTATGTTCAAAGATATAGGGGAGGAAAAAAAGTTCTTCTTTACCCATTTTAATTTCATTGACTAGAGCCCTATAAATTACACTGACAAAAGGCAGACTAACAAGAAACAAACATAGACATTCATCAATGGTCATATTGCACATACACACCAGAGAACTCAGAGACGAGTAACTCAAAGGGGTGGTTAGAACTTGGGATTATATACATTATCTCAATAACTACTAATAATTTGTAGAAAAGTAACAAGACAAAGGAAAGGGGTTCAGGTGCTTGGAAGTTTAAGGTGGCAAACTATGAGAAGGTAAATATATAGGGAAACAAAGGGAAGATAAAGGAAATAGTAAAGTTTTTATGTAAGTTCCTCAGGTGGTAGGTAGTTCACTGAACCCTCTTATTTTCTTCCCATATAGATTATAAATAAAGATGGAGATTCAAAGCCAGTATCTGAATCCCATTTTCAAATATTGCTAATGCTGCTACTTTAGGCAAGTTAGTTACTTTCTTTGAGCCTCACTTGTCAAATGGAAATAACAAATTTTAGTGGATTGCCTTAAAAAATTAAATGGAATAATAAATTAAAATAGAAAAACACAGGAAAACTACTTGGCTTTTTACAATTTTGTATTATTGCTTCTTTTTATACCATGAGCCTTATAAATATAGCACAAATTTTAAAACGGTACTATGGTTCAATTAATCCATTCATTATTCCAGCACCATTTCTTTACTTTGTATGTGACAACATTGTAGTAGATAATATGTGTGTCTGTGTCTATGTATGTGTTGTTAGATGGTTAATTGATATAGACCTTAAGCTTTCATATAGAATCTACTTAGAACTTGAATCAAGTAGTCTTAAAAAATGAGCCCACTGACAATGATTTGAAGTATGCTGTTAGAATGATATATCTCTATTTAACAAACCTTTAAGTCTAGGTAGAAGTTTATGGAAAGGGTGTGTGCCATTTATTTCCTCTCAATGTCAGGTCAATGCCTTTATTAAGTTAAAAGATGACTTATTGGGCACTGAATTAAAGGATGGATTTTTGTTTAGTTTTTTTATATCTATTGTGGAAGACTGTTAAATATATTCTATTTCCATTGTTAGAGCAAGAGCTTTGTAATCAGAATCTAATTATTGAAACCAAGATCTGCTTCTTACTTTGTATTTTCTGCCATTTCATACTTCTGAGCCTCAGTTGTCTCATCTATTCAATGAAAATAGTAGTGCCTTCATCATAGTGTCACTATGAAGATCACATATATACTACTAATACTTCTCAAAGAAAACCAGGTACATGGTAGATCCTCCACAGACGGTGTCCATTTACTTCAAGGCAAATGTCATTCCTGTACTTTAGTGCAAGTGCTATTTCTGTTACTCTGAGTATTTTGATGCCCTGTTTGTACAAATATGATTAATTTAATATGAATACAGCTGCATAGATGTTATCTTTTTAAAAATCTAAGCATAGGTAGATACTTACTTTAATGCTTTGGTTGAGATTCAGTAAATGAATGAACATGAATTATAGCTAGTTTTAATTTCAAATGATTTTTGTTCATTTTATGATACTTATGTCTAAGTAATTTTGTTTACATTAGAAATATAATTTTAAAAATGTACAGCCTCTACAGTGTTGTGATGTAAAGGCGTAAGAAGTGGTCAAGGATCTACTTTGATGCATTAATTTCCAAGATATGCTTGGCCAATACTCCTTAAATCCACATTAATAAATCAAAAGAATATTTCAGACAAAATGAAATGATGAGTTTTAGGGTGAATTTGCCTAAGGGATATTAGGAATTCTCTTGCTTTATTATGCAGAGAGGAAATATTATGTTGATCTTTCATTTGCCTTTCTAAAAGAACTCATAAATATTTTATTCATTAATCTTCAGAATACCCTGTGACCAAATTGAACCAGAAGGGAAAAGTAAAGTTATTAAACAGACACAGATATTGAAATGGTACCAAACTAGTTCTTCATGAAAAATTCCTGTGCATTGTTATTAATTCAGTCATTCCCCAAATGTTTATTGAACACATACTTATGATATATGTGGTATTAGACCATGTGAAGGATAAGAAAAAAAAATATATATATATATATTTATATTATATGAGGTCTGCATATAAGGAAAGTAAAGCATAAGCTTCAATAAATGAAAAAAATTCACATGTAATAAGGAATATATGTAGAAAATAGTGCCTTTACATGGGAGGTTACCCAGTTTTGTTTAGGATATGATTATAACTTCTCATAAATACACAGAGAATGCCAAAAAAACAGGAAGACTATTTCTCTTCATTTGCAGTTTCCTCACTGGGCATGCTTAAAAATCCACCTTCCTGTGGTAAGTCCAAGAAACTCAGAAACTCGATAGGCTGATCAGGTCAGCTGATGGGACCACAGGCTCCACTTCAGGAATAATAATAATGTTATTATTTTTATTGCTATTATTATTTAATATATGCCCTATTAAAACCAAAGAATATCATAGGCGCTACCAGGTTCAAAGCACTCCAAAAGGCACTACTGCAGTCCTGGAGTTAACTACTGGCCCTGAAGTCCTGGTATGTCTACTGAATATGTGGGAGCAGTCAAATGGTTATCTCTGTCCACCCTTTGCTTCAGGTGTTGGGGACCGTTTTTGCCAGTTATCTCTCTGCATCCTGTCTGGTCATCATCTCTGGAACCAGGGCTTAAATTCACTCTCAAACTTGCCTGTTCTCCTAGTCTTCCAATGTTTAGTTTAAACTAGCTCTTTAGTTTATACAACACACAGGTACTATGAGCATGCCCACAGTGCCAGCATGGCTGAGCCAGGAGTACCACATAGTCAAAGGTTGTTCCCACTCCTTTCACAGACTCTGAGGCCTGTCTAGACTATGTCTTCTTTCAAGTGGGGTCTGTGTTCTCTCTCTCAAAGGTATTCTGGATTGGGATCTTGGTTATTTTGCCCCTCAGGGTTTCCTTGACCTGTCTGCAAATGTATCCACTTCCTCCTCATTGTCTTTCAGGAACCTCATACTAAGGAATGTAAGAGAAAGCAGTCTCTATGAAACTGAATGTACGGTTATGGTGACCACCAGAGAGAGGAGGCAGATTTGGCTTTCAGTTACTTAAATTATTATTTTAAAGTCACATGATGGGTATACTAAGTACAAGAAAACCTATACACCAAGAAAACTTGATGTTTCTATCTTTCAATATAGAGCTAAATTAATAATTTTTTGTTGCTATTATTTATTTTCTTAAATATAATTTTATTGAACTGGGCGTGGTGGCGCACGCTTGTAATCCCAGTACTGGGGAGGCTGAGACTGGAGGATCCAGGTTTGTGGCCAGCTTCAGCTACTTAGTGAGGCCCTCCGCAACTTAGTGAGACCCTGTTTCAAAATAAAGAATAAAAAATAGGGCTGGGGTGTAGCTCGGAGGTAGAATGCCCCTGGGTTCAATCCCCAGTACCACCACCAAAATCTATATCTATATCTATATCTATATCTATCTATATATATATATATATACTTTTATTGGTACATTGTAATCTCACATCTAATGTAGTTCAGAGTGATAGAGACACACATGCACATAGTACTTGGTGAGCTTTCCCCCACTCCCTCCCCTTCCTCATACATAACATAGAGATTGGCATTGGTAATTTCACATATGTATATAACATCGGTGGAAGTGTTTCCTTCCTGGATTCTCCCTCCCCCCCACCACCCTCCCCTAGATACCCTCCATCATTCCACTGGGGTTTCTCCTCCATTAAAGTCCCTTTTGTATCCCGATTATTCCCTAGCATTATTTCAACATCATCAAAACCTGGATATGCCTATTATAAGCAACATACGAATTCTACAATTTGGTATGATTGGGAAGGAATTTGGAGGAGTTAATGTTTGATGTGGATCCTGAATGTGAATTTGACATAAAATAACATTTTAATAAGAATAGATAAGAGTAAAAAGGCTAACCTGGAAGAAGATAATGTAAAGCTATTAAAAGTTTTAGAAAAGGAGAGCACACTATAATATTTATCATTTATCACTCTTTGCTAAACATGCCATTCATGGTAGTTACATGAAGATATGCTTGCTTTAAACCAACTCCAATTTTTGAAATAATTCTGTAAAATGCATTATCTCAGTTTACAGGTATGGAGCTGAGGGTCAAAAGTGCTTAGTATGTTCTCCCAGGACAATCAACCAGAAAGGTGGAGGCTGAGCATTAAGCCCAGGCCTTTCTCTCTTCACAACTGCAGCTCTATTCTGTCCCCAGGAAGGTTCATCCCATAGCTCTGTACAAGTCCCCTGGATAGACTCCAGCAGCAGGGGAGGGTAGAGGGGGCAGGAAGCTGTAATTCAAGAAGAAAATAATAAGGATTAGTACAGAGCCAAGGGGTCTCAAAGGAATGATTGCAGAGGAAGGATTTTTTTTTTTTAAGTAGGAAGGAGAATGAGGAGACAAGAAAGGCAACTGAGGCTTTCAGCTTAGGAGACTGAGAGGGCTCCAGTGTTTTATTAGAAATGGGGCTGTCTGGAGGGGCAAGAGCTTTGGAAAGGAGATGACATTGATTGTAGATGTGAAGAACTAGATCTGAATGTGATACCCAAAGGAAGAAGGGTTCCACAAAAAGTTGGATACTGGAATATTATTTCTAGTTGCAGTAATGACTCAAGTTTTATGTTGGTGCTATTGTTTGTTTATTTGTTTCAGAAATGAGGAAAATTATCCAGATTCCTGCAGATATATATTTACAATCCTTCATAGAAAAAGACCTAGCTAACCTGTTGAGCCCTGACAATGAGAGACTATAAGTAGTGTTGAATATCAGTAAAAGAATTGCTGCATCTTTTAGTGCCTTTGTTTCTAAGTAGTCATGCCAGGATAGCCTGAGGCTCCACACCACTTGTGTCTTGAATCTTGGAAATAATGCCTTGAGAGCAGAGATGTTAATTTGAAATCTGATTCTGACTTTCAAGCAAAATAGTACTCTTGCTAAATTTTGTCTTTAAAATCAATTTCTCAGACTCTATTCTCAGCCTTTAAATATTTATTCATCTTTCCAATCCTTTACTTTATGAAAACAGAAAGGGAAATGAATACGATATATTAAAGAATATGAAATACCTTTAAAAAATGAGCTTCTCTAGCACCTACGGCAGGTGCACATAAATTCAACTGAGAAAACTCATGCATAGCTTTCTAGATTTCAGAGTCTAGTAGACTAAATTTCATTTTAAGTAAAATTTGAAGCAGTTAAAATCACAATAAGATTAATATAGATATTACTTTTTCACTTTTAAAAGCATATTATTTTGTTGTGCTATTTTAATATTTATTATATAGATGATACATATTATAAAATAGGTGCAAGAAAATTAACATTTTCTATTCATTAACACACCAAGCCAAGAGAATTATGATTGCCATGGTAAGGATCATTCTCTTAATCTACCTTCCTTTTTTTGACTTATGAGAGTAACCAAAACTCTATTCCATTAGTTAAAATATGCTAATCAATGTCTACAGAATCTTGAAAAATAATCTTCAAGAGGTTACGCTCTTATGTCTTACATTTTGTCTCCACAGTTTTTTTTTTTAATTTGTTCATGCCGGGCATGGTGGTACATGCTTGTAATCCCAGTACTTGGGAGGCGGAGACAGGAGGATCACAGTTTCGCTGCCAGCCTCAACTACTTAGTGAGACTCTCTGCAACTTAGTGAGACCCTGTTTCAAAATAAAATAATAAAAAAATAGAGCTGGGGGTGTAGCTTGGAGGTAGAATGCCCCTGGGTTCAATCTCCAGTACAGCAAAAAAAAAATTTTTTTTTCAGTAGTGTTTCTTCCATAACTATTTTATGCTTGTTGTACTTATGAATTAATTACATAATTAAATTAAGCATTATATAAAATAGTACACAAAAGAGCACAAACACAAAATTGTTTCTATGAAAAAATAAAATGTTTACATTGGAAAAACTTGATATACCCAAGCCATTTAAAATATTTTTATGTACTCAAGACAATCTTGAATAGCAGATTCTACATATAGATGGATAATCCAGTATGTTTGGGGTGTATACAAAACAGGAGAGAAATTCCATTCAACAAACTCATGAAAAAAAGTCTTGGCTCTATACTAATATACACTAATATATTTAGGGATAAATTTACAGTTAGATGTTTTACATTAAACTAAGATTTTTAAAGTATATATGCTTTAACAAGCCATCTTACATTAAATGGCCAAATATTAGCTTTGATTGCTTTTGGAAATAGGTCATCCATACATTTTTTTCCTATGCCTTTATATATATAGTTCATTAAAATAGAGTCTTATGCTATAAAGAGTTTGCAGTGTTTCTTATAGTTAAGCTAATATTTTTTAAAAATCTGCTATGTGTCAGAAACTTGTTAGAATAAATATCGAGTGGTGAATGAGATAAAATTTGCCTTTTACTTGGTATATAGAGAGGGAAATAGAAGAAAACAAATTAGAGTAAGAGGATGAAGAACGTTGAGGAGTGGGGGAGGGCTCTTTGACTGGAGTTTTGGGAGGAAAGAATATGTGGGATAAGTCCTAAATGGTGAAGAATCGGCAGCCATACAAAGACACATCAGAAGAGCCACCTAGGAAGAGGGAAAAACAAGTGAAAATTACTTGGTGTAGAAATAAGCAAAGTGTGTCTGAGGGGAAGAAAGAAATAACCCAACACATCGATGGGTCATCTTTCATGATTTGGGTGTGAAAAAACCCCAAAGGTACCCTTTTCACGTATCATATTTGAATTGATGATTAGATGTCCAAATGGAAATGTTTTGTTTCATTCACTACTGTATTCTTTGTGCTATTGATAGTATCTGTACATAATAGGCACTCATTCGATGTTTGTCAAATAAAGGAATGCATTATTTTGGAAATGAATGATTTTTGAGATTGCTAATATTTTATGAGCTTTAAACTCAGTGAATGGTCAGGATTGGAGTGTAGGTTAGTGAGCATTAGCACACAGGTAATATTTAAAGCCAAGGAACTGGATAAGATCCTCCAAGGAAAGTGTAGTGACTAGGGAAGAGGAGAGCCAATGAGAGGCCTTAAATATATAAAGAAGATAAAGAGAAGCAAAGGCGATTGAAGTGAAGTGTGCTGCGAGGGGGGGGGGAAACAAAAGACTTATTTCAGGGAAGTTTAAAAAAGAAAGTGATTTGACAAGCTCTTTATAGCCCCATAAATACCTGACAAGAATAACTTAGAGAAAGAAAGGTTTATTTTGGTTCACAATTTCAGAGGTTCAGTCCATCAGAGGTTCAGCCAGCCACGCAACAGAAATATCACAGTGGTCGGGCCTAGTGGAGGAAAGCTGTTCATCTCCTGCCAGCTGGGAAGCAGAGACAGAAAGGCACAAGAAGGGGCCAGGGACAGATACAATCCACAAGGCTAAGCCCCCAGGGGCCAGCCTCCTCCAGCCACACCCTGCCCAGGAACCTCACTGCAATGTGGACCAAGCTTTTAACATGAGTTTTTTGGGGGACATTCCAGATAGAAACCATAATAATGACCTCAGTAGAATTATTTTGTGGGAGTGGTGGTGGGGGAGGGGAAAGCTAAGCTTGACTTTATTAGGGGAATGTGAGGGAAGAATGTAGGGGCGTCATGTTTAATCATCTATTTTGAGGGATTTCAATATGGGATACCAGAGAAATAAACCTGAAGAAGTAAGTAGAATCAAAGGAAATTTCATTTTTTTAAATTTTTGGTTATTAAGGCAAGTTTGTATGCTGGTATACATATTCTAGTAGTGAGGGAAAATTTATAAAAAGTAGAGGTATTTGTAAAGCAGAAATCCAGGGAAGAGACGCTGGGAGGGAGTTAGTCTTAGAAGCAGGAATTTGTCTTTCCCATTTTAAAAGAAGAAAGGCAGAGCCTGGGAATTCAGGTCCAGGTGGGTTGGTGGGTTTGAGCTGGGGTTGCCGGATTTTCTTCATTTTATTAGTAAGGTGTGAAGTGAGTACATCATCAGGAATGGAATTGGGTTGGGAGAGAAATTTAGAAGGTTTACAAAGAGGAAGGAGGAGTGATGCTGTGTTCTTGGAAAGTGGGAAAGTGGGCGTTCTAGGGAAGTACAGCACACCATCTGCATTGATGGCCCACTTGAGATTCTAGGCAGTAAGTGTTAAGTGAGTCTAGATATCAGTATCCTGCTACCTAGACAAAGGCAGTGAGTCAGTGAATAGTGGAGGTAAGCCAGCTTAGCTTCTCTAAGTAACAGTGATGAGGAATAAGAGAGAAAAGATTTGTGGGCATTTATGGGCACATCATAGTAATACCGACCATAGAAGTTAGTTGGGGAAGTTGGGAAACAGTGAAGATATGGACTGAAGGACCCCAAGAAGATGAAGAGTAATGTAGGATCACTGGATAGACCACTGAAATGCATGGAAAAGAATTGTTGGGTGAAAATTTAGTAAAAATTAAAATTTTAATGGATTATCATTTTTTAGAACACAATCTGATTCCTCCCCACAGCTTAAAAAAATTAAAAAAACTTAATAAAGGAACATAAAACTCATACCCTAAGAAAAGTAGTTGTAAAGGAAGTCCTATTAAGAACACAAATATTGTGGAAAGTTTAAAGATAAACCTCTAATATATTGCCATGCAAAGCTTCTCTATGCTCCAAAGATATCAAGGATCTTCTTATACTTAAGTAAATGAACTTCAAATTCTTTCATCTTCCTTTATAAACTATTAAAATTGTGTCAACAGCTAAAATTGATAGTAATTAAAAATTTCTTTTATGTTTATATAAGCATGAAGGTTAAAATATGGAATTTCATAGAGTTCTGTCTCTATGAGCATTCATGTTATAAATTTTTAACCTGGACTACTTTCCATTAACTTTTTTCAATGTCTTTCTCTTTTTATATAGTAGCAGTGTTACTTTAAAGGGAGTAGAAATATCTTAGTGTACAATGTTTCAAATGGGGTCCAAATTAAAGAAAACATAGTTTGTTAAAATGTATCAAATACTATGTAAAATAAAATCAATGATGGGTAATGAATCTGAATCTGCTATTTTAATATGCTACCAATGTGTGTCAGCAGTCATTTATAATTGCCATCAAGTAACAAAGTACGATAAATTATTTTGCATACTAATTAATTTCTCCATCCATTTTGTGTGTGTGTGTGGTACTGGGGATTGAATGCAGGGTTAGTGCATACTAGGCAAGTGCTCTACCACTGAGCTACTTCCCCAGCCCTTTTTAAATTTAATTTCATACAGAGCCTTGCTAAGTTGCTCAGGTTGGTCTCTGCCTTGTGATCCTCCTGCTTCAGCCTCCCGAGTAGCTGGGATTATAAGCATGCCCACCATACCTGACTTCCACAAACTATAATACCATTTAAATTTTAAATATTGAATACATAGTTCTTCAAACTGCATTTCCTTTCTTTAATGAGTTGTTTAAGATAAATTCTTAAGTATAATACAAAGTAAATCGACAATGTTAGGCAATATATAAGGAGGCAGAATTCTAATCTTATTGTTGGTATTAGATTCAATATTTCCTTCAACAACTCACAAGAGAAGTGCTGAACAGAATATCCTTCTGTGATCTTTAGAAGCTCTCTATGGCCCCATAAAGGACTCAGCCACAAATCAATGAATATGCTTCAGGCTTTGATTCTTGTTTTTAGTTCAAAGATGAACACCATGAGGACATCATTCAGAGAGAGATTTATCGTGTTTTGTTTCAGATCTCTTCTAGTGAAAGCTGAGTTTTTTGGCTTTGTTCTATCACATACATTGCTACACATATGATAGTTTAAAAAAATTAAACTACTTTTGAATGTATTAGAGGATGTTAACCAAAGCATAATTAAATTAAATCAAAGTAAGTGCTACCACTCTCTGAATAAATAGTAACACAAGACATGTCTGTAAGCGTATTCATTATCCAGAATTTTATTTTGCCATATTGTTGTATATTTTCAAATGTATACCTATGCTTTTGCAAACATCAATTACTACTTAATTTTAGAATTGAAAATATATAATATATTGTCTTTATTTTGATCCTCCATGAAACAAATGCTAAGATGAGGTTGTATGTACATCAGATTTCTTGGCCAATAAGACTGTGAAAGATGAAGAAGCAGGAAGATAGAATAGACAGTTTCCATATTGACATTCCAGTCTGAAAACTGTAAAAGGAGAGAAGGGCAGATAGGATTGATAGGAAAAAACTCAGATTGCACTGTAGAAATTTTTGGCCAGGTGGATTGCGTTTTAATTAGTTTTTTAGACACTAGGACCAAAATACTAGACAAGAACAACTTAGAGGAGGAACAGTTTATTTGGCTCATGGTTTCAAAGGTTGAGTCCGTAGTCAGCTCATTCCAAGGCAGAAACAATGGTGACAGGGCAAGGTAGAAGAAAGCAACTTGGGGGAGCTGGTAGCAGAGAAAGACAGAAGGAGGCCAGGGACAGAAGCGGTCCTCTGGCCAAACCCCCAGTAACCCACCTCCTCCAGTCATGCCCCTCCCCTGAACCTTGCTGCACTGCCACTCATGAGCTTGACAGGAGGATGTTCCATACCCTACCCATAACAGATGGGGATTCCCAGAACCAGAACTTCCCATCAGAGGAATTTTACACCAGACGGGAATGGTCTCTTGCTAGCCAGCCACTCTCAGTTATTGGCTGGGAGCATCCCAGTAGAAGTGTGGCCTCCTGAGTACAGCGGTGAATACAAAGAGCAGAAGCTGGACGCTGTCAATCAGTTATGTTCCCTGTAGCACTAAGTCTGGAAGGAAAGTTTAAGTTGGGCTTCTCTGTAGCACATATATATATATATATCCTTTTGGCTGAGTTATGATTGAGGAGATATAGATGTTTTTCTTAATTTCCTTAGTGAGTGTACTTACCTCTAACTGGCCATGTCCTATAAGTATTCTAAGTGAGAGACTGAGGTTGGTTTATATAGCTGCATCACAGGCTCTGGATTTTCAAAAAGGAAAAAAAAATCTATGTAAAATCTCAAAACTTATATCCTGACTATGGAACAATATAGGCTTTTAGATGTTTGCAAATGAATAAGCATGTATTTTAATTTGACACATAATACTACTAAGAAATTCAAAATTATAAGAGATTATTATGTGAGGAATGCTAGCAATATGGAACAAATCAAGGGGAAAAACTTGTAAGATAGTACAGAAAAAAGTATAATCAGCTAACAAGACTCATAGTGTTTGTTAGTCGAGAATAGCCATGTGACCTACACATGCATTAGATGTTTTTAAAGAACCATGTTAGAATTGTAAAAGTAAAACTCTACAGGGGAGGGAATGAGTGAATAGGCACTCCTACTCCATGAGCTCTGTAAGCTGTCAGCTTACTTTATCTTTATAGATCATAATTTAGTCTTTGATTCATAAAATATTTGATTCACTCAAAAATACAAAAATTGCAGGATCTCTCAGTATTTTCATATGATGATTTAATGTGGTTATTTTGAATTAGTTATCACTGATCAGAAATGTAAGACTGGCCTGATTTCACAGGCCTGTATTCCCAATACTTGGGAGGCCGAGACAGAAGGAACGCAGGTTTGAGGCTAGACTCAGCAACTTAGCAAGACCCAGCTCTTAGCAGCAAGTGCTGATTGTATACCAAGCATTGTGCTGGGTCCTGTGGCTATACAGGAGGAGCAAATCAGGTGTTATTTCTCCCTTGCTAATTAGTTGAAATGTCATTCATTCACCTTTAAGCAAAAAGAATGCATGTTTTCCATATATTCTGGGCACTGGGCACTGATAATATTATAGTAAGTAAGGCAAAATAAGTGAGTAAAAAATAAACAAGTCCCAACATACAACTAGCTAGCATTTGGGTAATCTTTTTTTCTGTAGAGACTCTTTTTTTCTACATTAAACACTATTGAATTTGTTAATAAAAATACATTACAATACAGATCTCAACTTGAGATATAGGGTGTATGTTAAAAGATATTCACAATTCCTTACAAAATCATTATTTAAAAATAAATGGAAATCAGCATCATTCAACATTTTTCACTTTAGGTTTATATCTTTAAAATATATATATTTACTGGTACATTGTAATCATGCATCTTGATGAAGTTCAGGGTGAAAGAGGCATACATGCACACAGTACTCACTGAGCCCTCCCCCAGTTCCCATTCCATTCCCTCTCCCATTAAAATATATTTTAACAAGTTGCTTTTCCTGATAATCTATATTGTTTTAAGAAATTAAAATAATAAAAATTATATAATATAACTCTTCTTAGAGATTTCTGTTAATGGTTTGATGCACATTCTTTCATGACTTTCAGTGAATAAATCCATATATATATATATGGATATATATATATATATATATAGGCACTGGAGATTGAACCCAGGTGCATTCTACCTTTGAGCTACACCCCCAGTCCTATTTTATTTTTTATTTTGAAACAGGGTCTCACTAAGGTACAAGGACCTTGCTAAGTTGCTGAGGCTGGCTGCTAATCTGCCATCCTTCTCTCTCAGCCTCCCAAGTACTGGGATTACAAGCATGGACTACCATGCCTGGCTTCCACAGATATTTTAACATGAATTCATTTTCATGCCCACTGTTACTTTTTATGGACTTGTATTAAAATTGCCATATAGTATTCAATGTATATATGTGTGATAATTTACTGATAAATGTTAAACTTGTTTTCAGTTACTTTAAATAAGCAACTCTAGGAAGAATATATTTTTACATTTATAAATCTTCATAAACATATTTATTATTTTCTTAGGATAAATACTTAACAAGGGTATACTTGATCAAAGTATTTATATATTTTGATCTCTATTCCCAGATGACTCCTCAAAACTTTTATAATCATTTTCCAGTTTTCCCTCTATTATGGGCTGAATTATGTCTTCCAAAAAGATGTTAAAGTCCTAACCCCTGTGACTGTGATCTTCTAAGGTCTTTGCAGATGGAATCAAGTTGAAACTGGGTCATTAGGGTAGACCCTAAACCAATGTCATTCATATCCTTATATAAATTATAACATCACTTTGTGCTCCATAAATATGTGCAATTGTAATTTGTCATTTTACAACTAAAAATAAAGATAAAATAATTTTTAAAATAGAAATATAAATACAGAAACATACACTCAGATGATGACAGAATAAACTTCTGTTGTTTTAAGCTATCTTAGTTTGTGGTAACTTATTAAGGTAGCCCTAAAAAAAACAAAATAAAACTTTGGACAGTATTTGAAAGTGCTTCTTCACCTAACACTCACCAAATTGAACATTCTCGGTATTTTCTCACGATTAGAAAAATAAAATTAAAAAGATTCCTAATAAACTTTTAAACTATATGAATCTCATTATATAAAAGGCAAGGAATTATTATGTTATTCATATATATCCGTCCACACACATACACACACACACACACATGTATATATACAAGTTGATCTATTTATTGATCCTTTTATTTTATAAATGGACTTATGTTTTATCCAGTTAGTATAGGAAAAATGCATTAAAATTTAGAAATTCAAGTGGGGTGTGGTGGTGCATGCTTGTAATCCCAGTATTTGGGCGTCTGAGACAGGAGGATTGCAGGTTCGTGGCTAGCCTCAGCAATTTAGTGAGGCCCTGGTTCAAAATAAAGAATAAAAGCGGAGACCGGAGGATCCGGGTTCGCGGCCAGCCTCAGCTCTTGCTCTCTCTCCCTGTCTGTCTGTCTGTCTGTCTCTCTCTCTCTCCTTAGCATGGCCCTCTGCAACTTCGTGAGACCCGGTGTCAAAATAAAGCATAAAAAAAATAGGGCCGGGGGCGTAGCGCGGAGGTAGAACGCCCCTG
>PVJS01041751.1:0-17822 GCA_004027185.1 Glis glis
GGGACCGGAGGTGTGGCGCGCGCGCGGAGACGCTCGGGGGTGTCCGGTACCTGGCGCGGGGGCGGCCCGGCCCAGGTGGCTCTGGGGCCGGCGGTGTGGCGCGCGCGGGGACGCCTGGGGGTGTCCGGTACCTGGCGCGGGGGCGGCCCGGCCCAGGTGGCTCTGGGGCCGGCGGTGTGGCGCGCGCGGGGACGCCTGGGGGTGTCCGGTACCTGGCGCGGGGGCGGCCCCTATTCTTTATTTTTGAAACAGGGTCTCACTAAGTTGCGGAGGGCCTCACTAAGTAGCTGAGGCTGGCCGCGAACCTGCGATCCTCCTGTCTTAGCCTCCCAAATACTGGGATTACAAGCGTGCGCCACCACGCCTGGCTTTATTATCTATTTTGAAATAGGGTCTCACTAAATTGTAGAGGGCCTCTATAAGTTGCTGAGGCTGGCTGCGAACCTGCTTTCCTGCTGTCTCAGCCTCCCAAGTATTGGGATTATAAGTGTGTGCCACCATGCCTGCCTATTATTTATTTATTTTGTGGTATTTGGGGCTGTAACCCAGGGGCACTTTACCTCCAAGCTACACTCCCAGCCCTATTTTATTCTTTTATTTTGAAACAGGGTCTCACTACGTTGCAGTGAGCCTCACTAAATTGCTGAGGCTGGCCTTGAACCTGTGGTCCTCCTGTCTCAGCCTCCCAAGTATTGGGATTACAGACATGCACCACCACAGCTGACTGGCATTCTACCTCTGAGCTACACCCCCAGCCCTATTTTATTTAGAAACAGGGTTTCACTAAATTGAAGAGGCTAGCGGTGAACCTGCGATTCTCCTGTCTCAGCCTCCCAAGTACTGGGATTACAGGCATGCGCCACCATACCTGGCTGTATTTTTTATTTTGAGACAGAGTCTCACTAAATAGCCTAGGCTGGCCTCAAACTTGGGGTAGCGCCTGTCTGACAGGTTACAGACAGGCGCTACCACCCTGGGCCCATGGTCACTATTTTTTTTTTTTATAGAGCCAAGCAGAGGTTAGAGCCCAGACCCCCAGATCCCGGCCCCACTTCTTTCCGTGTCCTGTGTCTTGCTGGCGTCGGTTTCCCAACAGAGGCCTGGATTCTTTCTTTTGTCTGAGTCTGGGGCTAAACCCGGCTCCCTAGAATCGCGAAATAGCACAGGAGCGGTTTAGCCGACTCCTTTTCTCTGTCGTTGGCGCCGCCTGGTGGCGTAGTGACGAAGTCTCAGCAGCCGCATCTGCAATCCCAGACCTGGACTCCTAGACTCCCGGGGCCAAGTTTCCCGGAGCTGGGCGGGGTGGGACCGGGCGCCTCTGCTGGCTTAGCCCAAGCCTCGGATCTTGCCTCCTTCCACCCCGTGTTCCCGTCCCCCTCCTCTTCCTGGCCCCCTTTCCTGGGTGCCGGTCCCCCTCTTCATAGCTACATCTCCCGATCCAATTGCTCCCAAGTCAGCGGGCTGAGTCAGGGTCTGAGACTGGGGGGCGGAGGGCAGAACGAATCCAGACTTTATTGTCAGGGAGAGGGGAAAGGGGAGGGCGAAGGTGGGGGGCCGGGGTTGCTACATTGTCAAGCAGAAAGAGTTGATGGGGAGGGGACGCCCTGTGGGGCCGGCCCCCTTCCCGGGTCGGCGGCTGGAAGGGCTGACGATACGGAAACCACAGAAAGGGTGGGGGTGTCGCGCCCCCGCCCGAGTTGTGCAGTGGAGGTGTCAGGGGAGGGGACGACCCTGAGGTCTAGGGCTGGGATGGGGGAGGCTACAGACTCGGCGAATCCTGCGGAGAGGGGCGGGGCGGGGGCGAGGCTTCTATTGCTTTTTGCTCACAGTTTTGCGGAAGGCGAGGCGGGGGTGGGCTTGGACTGGACACCCCTTGCCCCCCTCGGTACCCCTTGGGCGATGGGTGCTGGTGAAAAGAATGGAACCCGGACTGGGGAGGAAGAAGGCGAGGGAAGGGTCTACGGGGGCATCTCCTTGGTCCCACCCAAGTGTCAGAGATGCCCCCAAGTGCTGCCCCCTGCGATGGGCCCGGCTAGCCCTGGGGCTGGGGCATGGTGCGGGGCGGGCACAGTGAGGTCGCCGGAGGTAAAAACCAAAGTGCTAACGAGGGATCCAGGATCCCGCCTGCTCCCCTCCCCCTGCGGAGGACGGGCGTGTTCACGGAAGCGCTTCAGTTTGGGGTAGGGGGCCGGAGTCCCAGAGTCCGCTTATTGCCAAGAAAATCCATTTCTGCCCCTCGGGCCCCGACCATGGCTTGTGAACCCCGTTTTGTGCTAGGTTTGGAAGGGAAGGGCTGGATGGACATGGCTTTTGGGGGGGTGTCTCCAAGGGGACTCGGGGGTGAGACGGCCCCCCCTTTTCTAGGGGAGAGGGAAGGGCAGGGGGCGGGGTTCCCTGAGATCTGGGGTGTTCCCCCCCTTCTGAAGCCCCCCTCCCCCACTACCCCTCCCCTTTCCTGGAACCCCGTACCTCGGGGTGGGGGGGAAGGAGATCATTCAGGGAGCGCCGGGAGGAGGGGCGGGCTGGGAGCCCGGAGGCCTGGGTCCCGGCTGGAGGTGAGGGGCCGAACGGGAGGGGTTCGAGGCTGAGGTCAGTAGGGGGAGAAGAGGATGGGGCCGTGCGCGGTTCGGATGGGTCCGGGGGCCGGGTGGAGCAGGGGGTGCGTGATCGGCGGTCCCTGCAGAAGAGGTGCGGCCGGAGCTGGGCGCAGGGACAGCGGGGAGCCTGCTGCCGCCGCCATCACCGCAGCCACCGCCAGGGGGCTGGGGAGCAGGCCGCCCGCCAAGGACTTGGGCAGCTCCTTGGAGAAAGTCAGTGTGCCCTGAGTGGAGAGAGGCGCCGACAGAGAGGTCAGCCAGAGGTCCTGCGAACCCCAGCACTCCCCGCCCCGCCCCGCCCGCGCCGCGTCCTAGGGCGGCCCCGTTCCCCAGCGCCCAGGCCTCACCGCCAGCTCCCCGGCGCCCCTAGGCTTCTTGTGACGGCTCAGTAGTGGGTTGGGCTTCCCGGCCACGCCGTCCCGGTGTCGCCGGCTGGAGATGTGCTGCGGGAGGGAGTGGGGAGTGGTCTCTGAGCCCCAGGAGGTGGTCTACGAGCGGCCTAGAGCGTTAATCGCCCTCCAAGCACTGAGCCCCAAAGAAGGGCTCTCACCCAAGTTCCTGGTCCTCCCTGCCCCCTTGGCTGGTGGAGCGCCTCAGGATTCCTGGGCAGGGCCTTAGACCCACCTGTTTCAGCTGGACCTCCGAGTTCACCTTGACGTTGCAGATCTCACAGTGGAAGGTTCGGTCCTGGGCAGGAGCCTCTGGTTCCCCGGGGGTGGGAGGCCCCAGCCTAGGGTAAGCTTTGATGGGCCCTAGCCCACTCCGGGCCTCTAGAATCGTCTTGTGCTTAGTACCTGAAGCCAGCAAAGAGGAGGAGATGAGGGGCAGAGGAAAAATTCTCCAGGCCTCCCAAGCCTCAAATACCCACATTCCCAGTTACAGTATGGGCAGGGGTGAGGCAAGTGTGTAGTTTCTCCATGCAGTGGGGGGTCCCTCCCAAACACAAGGTGGGTCAGGGAGAGTCAAGGTGAAGGAAGTAAGGTGGAGGGGAGCTGAGGAAGCAAGGGGCTAAGGAGTGGGGGCTGGGGAAGGAGATCGCCTGGCAGGTCTTGCAGAATGGGCAGAGGACAGGAGAGTGGTTGCAGCCAGGGAAGTCCATACCTTTGTTGTGTGCCTCAAGCTGGGACAGGGAGTTCACAGCCACCTTGCACAGAGCACAGTAGAGCAGCCGCTTGGCTTTCTCCTCCTCTTCCTTGCTCCCCCCAGGCAGGGAAGCCGGGGCTGGAGTCCCCCCTTCACCCTTGGTTACACCCCGGCCAGTCTCTGGAACGCTTGGAGGGGATGGGGAGCCAGGCTGTTTCTCTGGGGATCCCGGGGCTGGACCCAGCCCATTCTCCGTGGAAACTGTTGGGGAGAAACATGGGGTCAGCTCTTCATGCAGACACCCACCTCCATTTCCTGAGGGCGCGGGGCCAGGAGTCCCCACCCTGCGATCACATGCGCATTCTCATGCCCTGGGCCAGAGCCACACGTGGTTCAGCTGCCACAGGCTGGGTGTGAGACCAATGCCAGGCAGATCCCCCATAAGGTGGTGACGACAGGGGGTCTGGTCCCACCAGCCTACCTTGAGGGTGAGGCTGGCGGCCTGCCCAGCCAGGGGGAGAGGCAAGGAAATGAACTTACCCCCCAGTGACTGGCCAGCCAGCCTGGGCTTCCTGCCAGGAGGGCCCCCTCCCAGAGTCCTGCCCTGCCCCCCAGGGAGGCACACCACAGTGCAGGAAGGAGCTGAACCCAGGTGCTAGAAGGTTGGGAGGAACAGATGCAGGCATGGCAAAGGGAAACAGAAACAGAAGAACCGGAGAGGGAAGAAACAGGGATGCGGCTGCTCTATAATTCATGGCTTGATTAAAGATGCACAGGCCCCAGGTCTCCGCACTGGGTTCTGGCCTTGGTACAGGGGAAACTCTAGCCCTCCCATGCTTGCTCCAGCAGCTGATCCAGTTTCCGGGTCACAGGGAGGCTTGCAGTGGGTGTGGGAGATGTTGGAAGGCAACTCCTGACCCCTGCAGGTGTCCATCTGTCCATCCTATGCTTCTTCCCCTTCCTTTTTTTTTTTTTTTTTTTTTTGCAGTACTGGGTTTTGAACCCAGGGGCTTCTACCTCCAAGCTGCACCCCCAGGCCTATTTTTTTTTTTTTTTGGTCGTACTGGGGATTGAACCCAAGGGCATTCTACCTCCAAGCTACACCCCCAGGCCTATTTTTTATTCTTTATTTTGAAAGAGGGTCTCATTAAGTTGCAGAGGGCCTCAAAAGTTGCTGAGGCTGGCCACGAACCTGCAAACCTCTGGTCTCAGCCTCCCAAGTACTGGGATTACAAGCGTGCGCCACCACGCCTGGCTTCTATTTTTTTTTGTGTGTGTGTAATACCGGGGATTGAACCCTGGGGCGTTCTACCTCCGCGCTATACCCCCAGCCCTATTTTTTATACTTTATTTTGAAACCAGGTCTCACGAAGTTGCGGAGGGCCTCACTAGGTAGAGAGAGAAAGACAGGGAGAGAGAGAGTGAGCGAGCTGAGGCTGGCCGCGAACCCGGATCCTCCGGTCTCCACCTCCCAAAGTACTGGGATTACAAGCGTGCGCCACCATGTCCAGCCCAGCTTCTATTTATTATTCTTTTTTTTGAAACAGGGTCTCACTAAGTTGTGGAGGACCTCACTTAGTAGCTGAGGCTGGATGCAAACCTGTGATCCTCCTGTCTCAGCCTCCCAAGTACTGGGATTACAAGCGTGTGCCACCATGCCAGGCTTCCCCTTCTTTCTCTCAACATCCTCCACCTTCATCCTAATCCAGATAGCATGTCCCCATCCTCTTTTTTTTTCTTTGCAGTACTTGGGATTGAACCCAGGGGCATTCTACCTCTGAGCTACACCCCCAGCCCTATTTTTTTATTCTTTATTTTGAAACAGGGTCTCACTAAGTTGCGGAGGGCCTCACTAACTAGCTGAGGCTGGCCGTGAACTTGCAATCCTCCTGTCTCAGCCTCCCAAGTACTGGGATTACAAGCGTGCACCACCACGCCTGGCTCACATGTCCCCATCCTAGTCTGCACACGTCATGGTTTATGAAAGCAGGACATAGCTATCTTGCCCTGTATCCTCAGAGAGAGAGAGAGTGTAGGAACTAAAGGAGGTAAAAGGTGTAAAGTACCTGGAATCGTGCGTGTGTGTATGTATGGGTTGTTTTATTTATTTCTTTATATTTTTGGTGGTATTAGGAATTGAACGCAGGGGCATTCTACCTCTGAACTACATCCCCGGCCCTTTTATGATTTATTTATTGTACTGGGGATTGAACTCAGGGGCATTCTACCTCTGAGCTACACCCCAGCCTTATTTTTTATTTTGAAACAGGGTCTCTTTAAGTTGCTGAGGCTGGCTGTGAACCTGCAATACTCCTGTCTCAGCCTCTCCAGTATTGGCTTTTTTTTGTGTGTGTGGTATCGGGGATAGAACCCAAGGGCATTCTACCTCTGAGCTACACCCCAGCCCTATTTTTTATTCCTTATTTTGAAATAGGGTCTCACTAAGTTGTGGAGGGCCTCACTAAATAGGTGAGGCTGGCCAAGAACCTGCAATCCTCCTGTCTCAGCCTCCCAAGTACTGGGATTACAAGCGTGTGCCATCACACCCGGCTTCAGTATTGGCTTTTTTTTATGTGTGTGTGTGTGGTTCTGGGGATTGAGCCCAGGGGCATTCTACCTCTGAGCTACACCCCAGCCCTATTTTTTAATTTTGGTACTGGGGATTGAACCCGGGGCATTCTACCTCCGAGCTACACCCCCAGCGCTATTTTTTATTCTTTATTTTGAAACAGGGTCTCACTAAGTTGCGGAGGGCCTCACTAAGTAGCTGAGGCTGGCCATGAACCCATGATCCTCCTGTCTCAGCCTCCCAAGTACTGGGATTACAAGCATGTGCCACCATGCCCGGCTCCTATTTTTTATTTTTATTTTGAAATGGGGTCTCACTAGGTTGA
Organism: Glis glis; assembly: GCA_004027185.1. Lineage (NCBI taxonomy): Eukaryota > Metazoa > Chordata > Mammalia > Rodentia > Gliridae > Glis > Glis glis. The sequence continues at coordinate 6,575 of PVJS01041751.1, forward strand.
TGAGAGTCTCACTACTTGCTGAGGCTGTCCTTGAACCTGCGATCTTTCTGTCTTAGCCTCCCAAGTACTGGGATTACAAGTGTGGGCCACCATGCCCAGCTTTTGTTTTTGTTTTGAAAAAGGGGCTTGGTTGCTGAGCATCTCCCTACATTGCTGAGGCTGTTCTTGAACCTTTGATACTTCAGTTTCAGCCTCCCAAGTGCTGGGATACAGGTGTGGGCCACCACGCCCAGCTTGGAACAGTGTTAACTACCACCCAGTTTTTAATTTTTTTTTTTTTGCAGTACTGGGGATTGAACCCAGGGGCATTGTGCTTCCGAACTACACCCCCAGTCCTTTTTTTTTTATTCTTTATTTGGAAACAAGGTCTCACTAAATTGTGGAGGCCTCACTAAGTAGCTGAGGCTGGCCGTGAACCTGCGATCCTCCTGTCTCAGCCTCCCAAGTACTGGGATTATAAGCATGTGCCACCACGCCCGGCTCTCCCACTTTGACAGAGATATTAACAACGGAATCCAAGATGATTAGGCTGGGAAGCAGCCTAAGTACAATGAGAACTCAGCCCGCCCTCTGTCAGTGTGTGCTTGAGGGTGGCGCCCTGTGTGTGTGTGTGTGGGGGGGACTGGGTGAGGCCAAGGCTCTCTCTCATTCTTCTTAGGGTGGGGCAGGAAGGGCAGGCCAGGATAGGAGGAAATGGGGACAAGGGGGATGGATGTTAGGTCTCTCTGGAGTTGGCCATGACTGCCATCTGATGTGGTAATCCTAGGATAGGGGTGGCTCCTATCTTCCCGTCCTCTTTCCAGTTTCTTGGGAATATGGTTGAGGATGGCCACCAGCCATGGGGGGAAAAGAATTTCAGAGTTGTTTTTTGTAAACCTGGAAAAGACCTCAAAGATATTAAAAGTCTCACTCTCTTATTTGCAGAAAAGAAAACTCTGGCCCGGAGAGGCCCAAAGGTCTACCCAGGACCATGCAGGGAGTTGCCTGGGTTTCTTGGCCTTGATCTGCAGAGGGGAGCCCCAGTAGGGCAGGCACTCAGATATCTGATTCCCCGACCAAGGGGCCTCTCTCTGGATTGGACGGTTCCCCTTTTCTTGGGGAAATTTGCCAGGTGGCCTCACCCTAGCCCCTCTCTGAGTCACTGGGCAGTGGAGAGGACAGACAGTGGGGACTCTGTTGAGAGGAGCTGGGGTGACAGGATGGAAATTTCACATCACTGTGCTTGGCTCTAGGACTCACCTTGGGTGGGGTGGGGGTGGGGACTGAGGGAGGAGCAGAGGAGAGTGGGAAATGAGAGGATAGAGAAGACTGAGATGGGTTGAGGATGTGGGGGGATTCAGACACACCTGGACGGGGGGCTACGCCCTCCCCGTTTGGGGGGGTGCTGCCTGGCGGGGCTGTGTCTCCGGGCTCCCGGACGCCAGGCTCCCTGCCTCGGGTCTTGGCGGCCTCGATGCCTTTGACTCGTCGGGCGTGGCGATTACCCTTGTAGTGCGCCTCCGCCTGGCTCTTCAGGGATGGAGAAAAGAGAATGGGAGATCACCTCTCCCGGCTGGTCTCCCCGCAGGCTTCTCAGCAGCCTGCTGCGAAGCTCCCTACACTCTGAGATGAGAAGCCCCATGCCGATCCTACCGCTTACTCCTGGGCCTCCGACAAGATCCCTGCCTAGCCCAGACAGCACCCCGCTGCCACACCCAAGGCCTGGCTGCTGACTCAGGCCCCCACTTCACCCTGGGCTGGAGGGGGACCCCAAACCTATGGGAGAGTCCTAAACTGAGCGGGGCCTAACAATGCAGACAGCAGGTCCTCTGAGTCCCCTGGGCTTGCTCCTTTCATCCACAGACAGGAGTCCCAGGGCTCCATGCCTGGGCCCTATCCTGACAACTCCCCCCAGGGCTCATTTTCCCTGAAGCCTTGCAGACACCCTGGAGGACCCTGGCCTCAAGCCCAGCTCTGGAGACAGGAGACAACAGCAGAGACAGCTGTCAAAATAGAGCCACTGGATGGGGGAGGGAAGGGAGGGCAAAAGAGGGGAGGGCAATGTGGGATTGGCTGCCCACCCCGCCAATCTTGTTCCCTCCCCTAGGGAGTGGAGACAGTGTTGGTAGAGAGGATGCCTGGGGTCCAAGCTCCACCAGAGGCCTAATGCTGGGTTGGTCCTGGCTCCACTGGCCCGCCCCCACCCTCCACTCCCATTTGCACCCCTGCTAAGAATGTACAGTCCAGGAGGTGCAAGGTCACCTAGACAGGGGTAGAAATAAAAGGCGTGGGGAGGCAGGAAAAGAAGACTGACAGCCCAGGGGTAGGGCAGTGGTATGCAGGGCCCAGCAGCGTGTGTGTGTGTGTGTGTGTGTGTGTGTGTGTGTGTGTGTGTGTGTACTGGGTAGAGAAAAAGAACAAGCTTCTATTTCCCCCTACTCAGCAGTATGAGGCTCTGCTGTATTTCTCCAAAATCTCTCAGAGCCTATAGTGTACCGTGCAAAGTTCTCTCTAGACCCCAACAGAAGTCCCAATGGAGTCTCAGAAGGAGGCAATGTGGGTGGCTGCACATTGGGTTCTGGGTTTTGGGTGGCTTTTCCTCATGGGGAAAGTCCCATAGGAGGGGTGTGGGGGCCTGACTTTGTGTGTGATTTGGAGGGAGGAGGGTAGAAATGGGGTGGAGAAAAGAGGAAGACAGGAGGTTAGAGGGAAGTGGGTGGGCTGAGGGAGGAGTTTAGCAGAGGCCAGAGAGGACCAGAGGGGTCAGAGGACTGGTCTCCGTCAAGTCCAAATACACAGTGACCTCTCGTCCCTCTCAAGTGCCTCCCATCAGTTCCTGCCCCTCTCGTGGTATCCCCGCTTCCTGACCTTCCCCCCCTCCACTCACCCAGAGCCCCCAACCTCTGCCAGCCCATAAGGACCCCAGGCTGCCCCTGTTCACCCGCCCAGTGGGTGAGCAGCTGGGCTTCTTACCTGAGAATTGAAGCGGATTTGACAGACATTACAGGAAATGACAGGCCGCTTGGTCTTGAGCAAGGGTCCCCCGAAAGTGTGAGAGAGCACAGCCTTCTGCACAGGGTCCATCTGCGGAGGCAGGCGGGAGTGAGCGAGGAGCCCCAGCACTGACTCTGCCCCCCAGGCCTCACTGGCAGCTGCTGTGTTAAGCCAAGGTCCTGGAGCCCCGCCTGTCCCTCACTATGCCTGCGGGCTCTAAGTCTCGGTCTTCCATTTCCAGTTCAATTTTTTTTTGGTGGTACTGAGGATTGAACCTAGGGGCAGTCTACCTCCGAGCTACACCCCCAGCCCTATTTAATTTTGAAACAGGGTCTTGCTAAATTGCTGAGGCTGGCCTTGAACCTGCGATCCTCCTGACTCAACCTCCCAATACTGGGATTACAGGTGTGCACCACCATGTCCGGCTTAGCTCAGTCTTCATAGCACTTCGAGGGACTGGATGAGCCCATACTGACCAGATGCTCCCATTTCACAGAAAGCGGAAGTGATTCACCCAAGGTCACACTTGAGTCGATAGCAGAGCTGGAACCTGAGCCTGGACTCCTGTCTTGGCCCATCGTACCATGAAGGTCCCCAACTCTGTCACCTTGGCCTGTCTCCTACAGCTAGACAACCCACTAGAGTCCCACTGACATAACGTCCCAAGGCACCCTAGACCCTAGTGCCTCCCCCTGAAGCTCTGGAACCCTCTGGCCCACTGTGGGTTAAGACCAGCCTCTGGTCCCAGGAGACTGATGCCTCTAGCTCCCCATCTCTGGGCCCCAGCTCGCCCTAATGCTCATACTCTCTTTAAGGCAGCACCTTCTAAAGGACCCAGGAGAGTAGGTGGCTAGAGACTGATGAGGACTAAGAGAAGGACCTGGATATCTGGGCAGGCCCAAGGCCGTCCAGGGACCTTCTGAATCCTCTCTCCCTGGTCCCGGGGCTCCTGGGGCAGGGCTGTGGGTGGGGCGGGACCAGGAACCATCTCTGCCTCCACCCTGGGTCACCAGATGTCTGTGCAGTCTCCTGCCAAGAGTTCACATGAGGAGGGAAGAGGGTGGGAGTTTCTCTGAGGCCCTCTGCTATCAGGGGATAAAGCCAGGGCCTAGAGGCATGAAAACTGCTTTCCTGAACAGCCCTCCTTCGGGGCCCCTCAGCAGCCAGGGAGAGGCCAGATTGGAATGCTGCTGAGGCGAGGACGGGGTGATGGCTGGGACTAGCTCAGGGCTGAAACCGTATCTTCCAGGTGGAGGGAATCAAGGGAGACAGAGTTGCTCGGAATCTGGGGGTCCTTATTTTCAGTTGAGCCTCTCCTGGGCCTAGGTCTCCTGGGCCTAAGGTTCACAATGAGATGCTGTAAGAGACAGAACATGAGGCAGGGGGAAGGCAGCTGGAGTCTGGAAAGCCCAGACATCCTGACTCCCCTTCTCCTCCCAGGAGTCTCACCGGCTGGTTGGTTGGGGATAACGCCAGCAAGGGGTTCCAGCATCCTCGTGAGATGGGCGGCAGCCTCACCCACCCTGCCTCATTTTGGTAGTGGTAGATTCGGGGGCCAGGACTGGGTTCAGATAAGTGATGTTGGCCTGCCCCTCTCGCCGGTCTCTTCTCACCTCCCCTCAGTTTCCTGGAAGCCCCAGGCACCTCCGAGGAAAAGCTGAACAGGAGAGGAATGGGTGTGTCTGTGTGTGTCAGGCAGGCTGTGATCAGTCTGTGCATGGGTGGAGTGTTAGTGTCTTGTACTGTGTGTACATCATTTGTGTATCAACAGTTCTGTGCTTGGGGGCTTTGCTGACAGGGCGAATGGTCAGGTTGTGTAATCTTCAGCTGTGTGTGTTTCTCTGTGTGAATGCACGATGTGTTTGGCAGAATGAAAGACAGACCAAGTTGGAGACGGGCTTTAATCAGCGAGGGGAGACAGATTGCTGCTCTCAGCTTCCAGTCTCTAGGCCTCAGTCTTTCCTATTCAGAGACCCCCCATCTCTGCTCCGGGGGTTCTCCTAACCCTTGGGCTTCTGCATATGCTGGGTGGGGAATGGGAATTCAGCCCAGACAGAAACCCAATCTGGGCCAGGAAACCTAAGTCGGATGAAAACAGCAGGGAGAGGCGTGGGATGGAGGGGCCTGCAGAATCTCCGGGGTCCGCCTATGCCCCACCCCGTCCCCCCAGTCAGCCCTGGGAGGGCTAGGACCCAGGACCCTGAGGACGAGTCGCAGGCTGACCATCCCAACCTCCATCCCCTGAGAGGGTCCTGGCCCCACCTGGGTCCCTCCTCCAGGGTGAGAACTTAACTCCTGCACAGCCACCTCCCCAGGGTAAAAGTCCAGAAACACCAACTAGGGGAAAGGGTGGAGGAGCGGGGCAGCGGGACAGGCCCTTCACATCCTCTCCTCCAGGAACCGAGCAGACACAGGGCTGAAGGTGAGGGCTCCTGGGCCCAATCCTGGCGCAGCCACCGAAGTGCTGCTCCAGGCCAAGGTCAGGAGGCCCCAGTGACCTAGATGAGGGCTCCCTGGGGAGCAGAGGAGGCCAGCATCTCCCAGGCCCCATCTCATCCCAGAGCCTCCTCCACGGGATGCTGGCCTAGACACTGTCTGGTCAAGTCCAGCAAACAGTCCCCTCCCACCTGCCCTCCAACAGCGGACCTGAAGGGGAATGGCTCCCTGAAGCTGGGGCAAAATGAATCAGGAAGGGCAAGGGGAGAGAGGGAGGAAACCAGCCCAGGAACAGGATGGGGCAGTGATCATGTTTCCTTCCATTGCCCTCTATCTGATGGAACCGGCAGCCCCTTCTTTGACCACCTCACTTCCCCACCCCCAAAATAAGGAGACAAGGGAAAGGGGGTGGGATCTCAGGGACGGAAGACCTGAGAAACAGGCACGACTGACAGGGAAGGGAAGGAGCTCGGGGTGTCTACAGAGCGGATGGGAGCTGGTGGGGGAGGGATGCTGGGCCAGGGCTGGAGAAGAGGGAGCTGAGCAGCAAGGTAATCTGAGGGTAGGTGTAGGCGCTGACGGCAAGTCTGAAGATCTGGGAGACTCTAAGGACCCGGAAAGCGGAGGCTAGGGCATCCAGTACGGTGGCAGTAGTCCGGGGGCGCCAGCTGGGACCCGGGGACTGGTTGGGGCCGCCGGCGCGGGGGATGGGCCGGCCAGCCCGAGGACCGGGCGGGAGAGGGGCCGGCCCGCAGGGCGGCGGGGATGGGGGGGCTGCGGCAGCCGCGGCGCCGGGGCAGCGGAGGGGCCGGGGGCTTACCCTGCGGGACCCTGGGGGCCGCGGCTCCATGGCCCGGGCGGCGGACCCGGGCGGGGCGCCGAGCCTGGCCGGCCGGGCGGGCCGGGTACGCGGAGCTCGTCGCCCCGGCGGTCCGGGCTGTGAGGCCGGGCTGGCCGGGGGAACCGGAGGCGGCGCCGGCCGGGTCCCGAGCCCGCCCCGGAGGCGGGGCGAAGGGCGGGCCGAGCCGGGGGCGGGGACGGGGAGCGGGAGGAGGATGCGGGGGGCTAGGCCGAAAAGAGGAGGGGGGCTCCATGTGCAGACACTGCTTCCAGGGAAGACCTTGTCCCGGCCGGCGAGCGGCCCCGCGGCCCGGCGGCGTGAGCCTCGACCCGATGACCTCCGCTGCCTCCCGCGGGGCTCCTCCTTGGGTCCGGTGTCCCCACCAATCCTACGGATGACTCTGTTTGTCTAGCTCGGACATTTGTCCTTTCTCTCACCCCTTCCGCCCTGACCCTCGCTCCTCTGCTGACAGCGTGTCTTTGCGTCCCCAGCTGACCCATTCCCAGCTCCCTCTGCACACAGCCCCTGTCTCTTCCCACAGAGGGAAGGAAGAACGGGCCCGGGAGCCCCGATGGCAGGCACTGCTCTCTCAGCAACTCTTCCGAATGTCGGCGCTGGGGGCTCCCAGGCGGGAAGCGGCCGCAGGCGGGACCTGTCCCTCACCTCTTCCCGCCTCCTCCCCTCGCCCCACACCTGCCGAGCACCAGGTTCTAAGCCTCAGCCACGCTGCGTGCACTTGCTGCCCTCTGGCGGTCGAGCGGGGGCAGCGCTGGGGCTGGGAGTCAGGAGGGCAGAGCCGCCCACTCCCCAGGACTCCTTCCCCCAGGACAGGGCCTGGGATCCCCACCCTCTCATCTCTCCTAGGGCGGAGAGATGACGGAATCAGGGGACTGCATCCAGAGAGAGGCTGGCTTTGGGAGACAGCGAGGGACATCCAAGGGCAGAGGGAAGCAGTGGAGCGAGGGGAGGAGAATGGGAGAGACACAATGGGGAGGGGCAGGAGCTGCCGGAGCAGGAGGGCAGGCTGGAGGTGCCAGTCCACAGGCAGGAAGAGACCCTGCCACGAGTAACAGTGCCACCACCAGCAGCAGCTAATGTGGACTGAGCCCTTGGAATGGCTGCTGCGTACTGAGCTCCTGGCCTGGATTATCTAATTTCATCATCACAACCACTATTTGAAGGAAGTACTATTATTATCTTCATTTTATAGGTGAAGGAACTGAGGTTTAGAGAGGTTAAATGATTTGCCCAAGGTCATAAGCTAGTAAGTGGCTGAACTGGGATTTGAATTTAAACCTGGGCAGCTTGACTGCAAAGCCATGTGCTTAACTGCTGCACAGAACTTCCAAAGGCCTGTCTGCAGCTTTTCTGCAGTCCTCGTTCCCCTGCAGAATTTGACACTATCGATGCAGCTGGCCACACTCTCTCCCTTGGCTTCTCCAACTCTACAGGAACACATTACTCTCCCACTCCCTCCAGTGGCTCCTCTGTTTCCTTCGCTGGAGCCTCCTCCTATTCCTACTGCCTAATTTTGCTTATTCTCCAAGGCCAAGGCCTTGACCATCCTACCTTTCTCTTTCTGATCCTCCCTCAAATAAAACTAATAACAACAACTAATAATCATAGCAGCTAACATTGAATGAGCAGTTACTTCTTGCTAGGCATTATGATTATGTAATATGGTTACCACCTTGTGAGTCTGTACTATCACTATCCATTTTACAGCTGATAAAATTGAGGTTCAGCATGGCTAAATGACTTGCTTAAGGGCACACAGCCAGTACCATGGAATAGCAATTTGCATCCTGTCAGTCAGATACCAAAGTTGATACTGTTCAACACTCTGCTACACTGTCCAAGCCTATCCATGCTCATGGCTTTATTTTAGGCTGAGACAGGAGGCTCTCAGGTTTGAAGCTATCCTCAGCAACTTAGTGAGACCCTCAGCAACTTAGCAAGACCCTGATTTAAAACAAAAAGGGCTTGGGGTCTAGCTCAGAAGTAGAATGCCCTTGGGTTCAATCTCCAGTACCAAATAGAAAGAAAGAAAGAAAGAAAGAAAGAAAGAAAGAAAGAAAGAAAGAAAGACTGAATTATTCACATGAATTGACTAAGTAGCTTGGATCCTTAGAGCACTTAACCTCTCTGGACTGTATTTCTTCATCTATGAAATGGGGACAGTATACCCTCCTATAATCCCAGCTACTTGGGAGGCAGAGGTGGGAGGATCTCAAGTTCAAGCCCAACCTGGGCAACTTAGCAAAACCCCTGTCTCAAAAAACAAAACAGAAGCCAGGTGTGGTGGCTCACGCTTGTAATCCCAGTACTTGGGAGGCTGAGACAGGAGGATCTGGGTTCGTGGCCAGCCTCAGCTACTTAGTGAGGCTCTCCACAACTTTGTGAGACCCGGTTTCAAAATAAAGGATAAAAAAAATAGGGCCGGGGATATAGCTTGGAGATAGAAAGCCCCTGGGTTCAATCCCCGGTACCGCAAAAACAAAAAGAAAAAGAAAAAGAAAAAGAAAAACAAAAACAAAAAAACAGAAACGGGGTCATGATGGAGTTGCTGAGAGCTGAGGGTAAGTGTAAGCTAGGTTTTTCGATGGGGGAAAGTATTCCATACTCGGTATGCTCCAGACACACCCAACCTGTTAGACTTTCTCAAATGTTCTTTTCTAGCCCTTGTTCATGCGATTTGCTTTAATTTGGAAGTACTCTAACCCGGATCCTCCAGTCTCAGTCTCCCAAGTACTGGGATTACAAGCGTGCGCCACCATGCCCGGCTTCCTATTGTGTTTTTATTTTGAAACAGGGTCTCAGTAAATTGCCGAAGGTCTTGCTAAGTTGCTGAGGCTGGCTTCTAACCTGAGATCCTCCTGTCTCAGCTTTCCAAGTATCAGGATTACAGGTGTGTGCCATCATGCCTGGCTCTCTATGGCCACTTTTTTTTTTTTTGTGTGTGGTACCAGGGATTGAACGCAGGGGCATTCTACCTCTGCGCTATACCCCCGGCCCTATTTTTTATACTTTATTGTGAAACCGGAGGGCCTCACTAAGTAGAGAGAGAGAGAGAGAGAGAGAGAGAGAGAGAGACAGGGAGAGAGAAAGCGAGAGAGCTGAGGCTGGCCGCGAACCTGGATCCCTCTGGTCTCTGCTTCCCAAAGTACTGGGATTACAAGCGTGCGCCACCACGCCCGGCCTCTACGGCCACTTTTTAAGTACCAACAAAAAAAAATTGGGAGGGGATTAAATTTAATCTTTGTTAGTGTTTTTGTCACAATATTTATTTATTTATTTTGGTGGTACTGGGGATTGAACCCATGGGCATTCTACCTCTGAGCTATACCCCCAGCCCATTTTTAAATTCTTTTATTTTGAAACAGGGTCTCACTAAGTTGCGGAGGGCCTCACTAAGTAGCTGAGTCTGGCCGCAAACCTGTGATCCTCCAGTTTCAGCCTCCCAAGTACTGGGATTACAAGTGTGTGCCACCACGCCTGGCTTCTTTTCTTTTTTTTTTTTTTTGAGGTACCGGGGATTGAACCCAGGGGCGTTCTACCTCCGCGCTACACCCCGGCCCTATTTTTTATCCTTTATTTTGAATATTTTGAAACCGGGTCTCACGAAGTTGCGGAGGGCCTCACTAGGTAGAGAGAGAGAGAGAGAGAGAGAGCTGAGGCTGGCCACGAACCCGGATCCTCCGATCTCCGCCTCCCAAAGTACTAAGTACTGGGATTACAAGGTGTGCCACCACGCCTGGCCATGCCTGGCTTCTGTCACAATATTTATGACCTTCCCTCTGTTTTACTGTATACATGTCTATGCTTCTCCCCTGAATGTAAGTCCTTAAAGATAGGACTGTCTCAGCCAGGTGTGGTGGTGCACGCCTGTAATCCTAGTACTTGGGAGGTTGAGACAGGAGGATCATAGGTTCGAGGACAGCCTCTGTAACTTAGCAAGATGCAGCACCTAGCAAGACCCTGTTTCAAAATAAAGAATAAAAAATAGGGCTGGGGGTGTAGCCTGGAGGTAGAATGCCCCTGGGTTTAATCCCCAGTACTGCAAAAAAAATTGAGCTAGGGGTGTAACTAAGAGGTAGAATACTCCTGGGTTCAGTCCCTAGAACCCCCCCAAAAGTCAGGGAACTCTATTTGGAGTCAGATGTTATGGGTTGGATCATATGTTAGGCATATATTGTGTGAACTGGTGTATGTTACTGAACCTTGGTTTCTGTTGCCCCATTTGTGGACAGGAAGACTAAGGTCTATGTGGGATTGCTGGGTAAGGCAATCCTTACCTTTTCCTGGGATTGGACATACTCCACTCAGTATCCGTTTGTGGCCCAATGTGGTATTTTTTTTGTGTGTGTGATACTGGGGATTCAACCCAGAGGCATTCTACCTCGGAGCTACACTCCCAGCCCTATTTTCTTTTTTTTTTTTTTTTTTGTGGTACCGGGGATTGAACGCAGGGGCGTTCTACCTCTGCGCTATGCCCCCGGCCCTATTTTTTTATCCTTTATTTTGAAACCAGGTCTCACGAAGTTGCGGAGGGCCTCACTAAGTAGCTGAGGCTGGCCACGAACTGGGATCCCCCGGTCTCCGCCTCCCAAGTACTGGGATTACAAGTGTGCGCCACCATGCCTGGCCTCAGCCCTATTTTTTATTCTTTTTTTTTTTTTGCGGCACTGGGGATTGAACCCGGGGTGTTTTACCTCCGAGCTACACTCCCAGCCCTATTTTCTTTTTTTTTTTTTTTTTGCTGTACCGGGGATTGAACGCAGGGGCGTTCTACCTCCACGCTACGCCCCCGGCCCTATTTTTTTATGCTTTATTTTTGAAACCGGGTCTCACGAAGTTGCAGAGGGCCTCACTAGGGAGAGAGAGAGAGAGAGGGACAGGGAGAGAGAGAGAGAGAGAGAGAGAGAGAGGAGAGAGGAGAGATAAATCACGCGCGCCCGCGCATGCGCGATGAGGTTGGCCGCGAACTCGGATCCTCCG
>PVJS01041752.1:0-17826 GCA_004027185.1 Glis glis
GTCTACTGGACAGCATTAGTCCTCCATCTTTTTACAGTTGTCTTTATGTGTCAGTAATTACTAGAGTCTTTTAAGGAGACTGGATTAACTATCTCCATTAGAAAAAAGTATTTCTTCCTTAGCATTTAAGCTTAGCATAAATTTGAATAAGATTCTGTATCCAATTCCTGAACATACGTTGATTTGTTTCTTAAAGAAGCGTGTCTGGGCAGTTCTCTAGGGGAAGTTGCCTTCAGTGCGTGTCTGTCCAGCTCAGAGTAACAGGGAAGATGGGCCCAGCTTCCCAGAGCTCCGTGAGGTGCCTCTGCGTTTATGTGCCCTTGCAGGTAGGACTGAGGCCCAAAGCAGCCCTATTAGAAATAGATACCTGTCCTGAAGGTATTGTGGGGACAGAAAAAGTGATGACACGTTTCAGATAGGGTTCTTCAGATGGTCTTATATAAATAACACCGTGCTGTTCTGTGATTCTTTGATCTCTTACTTGAGCTCCATGTCCATCTGCTGAGTGGAGTTAGGTTTTCAGAGATCTTATAATTTAAGGATTTTTAAATTTCAAGTGTGTGAGCTGGGTATGGTTGTGCAAGCTATAAATCCCAATACTGGGTACCTGAGACAGGATAGCCTCAAGGATAGCCTCAGCACCTTAGTGAGACTCTCAGCAACCTAGCAAGACCCTATTTCAAAACAAAAATTTTTAAAAAGGGTTGTGGGTGTAGCCTGGAGGTAGAACGCCCTGGGTTCAATCCCCAGTACCACACACACAAAATTTTTTTTTAATTCAAGTTGCTGGGCGTGGTGGTACATGCTTGTAATCCCAGTACTTGGGAGGCTGAGACAGGAGGATACAGGTTCGTGGCCAACCTCAGCTACTTAGTGAGGCCCTCCACAACTTAGTGAGACCCTGTTTCAAAATAAAAAATAAAAAATAGGGCTGAGGTTGTAGCCGGGAGGGAGAATGCCCCTGGGTTCAATTCCCAGTACTGCAAAAAATAAATACAAATAAATACAAATAAAAATAAAATAGGGCTGGGGTTGTAGCTCGGAGGTAGAATGTCACTGAGTTCAATCCCCAGTGCCAAAAACTAAAAAGAAAAATTAAAAAAAATTCAAGTGTGTGCTTTTATTATTTCTGAATCCATTGACCAGTTACAATCCCACTTTGATTTTTTTCTTAGATTTTATGGATCACAACAGAAAGTGAATAGTGCAAATATTGAATAATTTCAACTACTGATAGAAATTTTGTTATATTTGTCTTTCTATGACTGAGATAAGGAATAATTAGAAAAAATTGTGTTAAAATCTTTTCATTTTCAATATTACAGCATTCTCATACGTTATTATGCTAAATCTTTTATTTACCGTGTGGACTGGTATAAAAGCAATGCTAACTATTAGACTCAGATTTTGTAAACTTTCTAAATTTAACAGAAAAATCTTATAATTTAAAAAGTTTTTAAAATTTTTGAGTTAGAGGTTGCCAAGAGTAAAAAGATTTCAGCAAAGTCATATGAAATACAGGAGAGATGTGGAAAGTTGGGCATTGGAACTGTACATCACAGAGACACAAGTAAATATAGGTATATCAACTTAACTTTTTTTTTTTCTTGCGGAACTGGGGATTGAACCCAGGGGCATTCTACCTCCCAAGCTACACCCTCAGCCCTATTTTTTATTCTTTATTTTTAAACAGGGTCTCACTAAGTTCCAGAGGGCCTCACTAAGTAGCTGAGGCTGGCCGCGAACCTGTGATCCTCCTGTCTCAGCCTCCCAAGTACTGGGATTACAAACTTGCGCCACCATACCTGGCTGATATTATCTTATTAACAGGAATTCAAACATTATCCCAGTGAATCTTAGCATGAAAGAGATCTCAGAGGTCAATCTAGTTCAACCATCCCCCAAACCATGATTTTCTTTTGCAACATTCTAGAGACTCATCTATACTCTTATCTTGAACACAAGTATATATGTATACTTGAGCACAACTGGTGACAGGGAGCTCATCCCTTCACAAAGCAGCCAGAATTATTAAGTAGCTGTCATTATTAGAAACTCCATCCTGAGGAGGTAGAGAAGTTAGCAGTTTCTGTAAAGGGATTTGATAATACAAGAGATATACAAATTCTCAGGCTCTATATATTTTACTTCTGGTGCCAAATCCACAGGAAGTAAGGAAAAGTGCTTTCACATGTACAAAGGTATTTATTACAGTGCTATTTTTAATAGTAAAATTAAAAATTAACCTATGTGTTTATCAGCTTTCTGTCACTATAACAAAATATCTAAGATAATCAACTTATAGAGAGAAAAGGCTCATTTTGGCTGATGGTTAGGTTCCAATCCCTGACTGGCTGGCCCCATTGCTTTGGGCCCATGGTGAGTAAGCACATGATGGTGGGAGCACATGGCAGAGCAAAGCCACTCACCTCATTGCCAGAAAGCAAAAGAGAGGAGGAGGAAAGAGCCTATAATTTCCTTCAATGGCACACCCCCAATGACCTAAAGATCTCCCGCTAGGCCCCACCTCTTAAAGGTTCCATCACTTCCCAATGGTACCACCCTGAGAACTAAACCTTAAACACATGGACCTATTGGGGATATTCAAGTACGAACTATAGCAACCTGAATATTTTAAAATAGAGAACTGGGCTGGGCAGTTCTCTTTATGGTGGCACACACCTATAATCCCAGTACTTGAGAGGCTGAGTCAGGAGGATCACAGGTTCAAGGACTGCCTCAGCAAGTAGTGAGACTCTTCATCAACCTAGTGAGACTCTTCATCAACCTAGTGAGATCCTGTTTCAAAATAAAAATAAAATGGGGTTGGGGGTGTAGCTCAAGAGTAGAATGCTTCTGGGTTCCATCCCTGGTACCACATACACACACACACACACAAAATAAATAAAAAATAGAGAACTGGAAAGTACCTAAATGAAACAGAAAGTCACTAAAATTAAAAATATGAAGATTAAGATGGCACATACTTATAAAATTAATATTAAGGATAAAAATAAGTTTACATATACACCATTATTAAAACCATATGCAAATCAGGCATGGTGGTAGCTGCCTGTAATTCCAGTATTTGGGAGGCTGAGACAAGAGGATCACAGGTTCAAGGCAAGCCTCAGAAACTTAAAGAGACCTTCAGCAACTTAGTGAGAGACTCTTTCTTTCTTTCTTTCTTCTTTCTTTCTTTCTTTCTTTCTTTCTTCTTTCTCTCTCTCTCTCTCTCTCTCTTTCTTTCTTTCTTTCTTTCTTGTGTGTGTGGTACTGGGGATGGAACCCAGAGGCCTACCTTTAGGCTATACCACCAGCCCCATTCTATTTTTTATTTGGGAACAGAGTCTTGCTAAGTTGCTCAGAGCCTCACTAAGTTGCTGAGGCTGGCTTCCAACCCGCAATCCTCCTGGAGAGACCCTATTTCAAAATAAAAAATGAAAATGGCTGGGGATATAGTTTGGAGGTAGAATGCCCTTGGGTTCAATCCCTACTACCAAAAAGCACCCATATGCAAGTAAATATACCTATTGAAAAATACTAGACAATATGGGATATATATATATATATATTTTTTTTTTTTTTTTTTTTGCAGTACCGGGGATTGAATGCAGGGGCATTCTACCTCTGCGCTATGCTCCCGGTCCTATTTTTTTTTATGCTTTCTTTTTGAAACCGGGTCTCATGAAGTTGCAGAGGGCCTCGCTAGGTAGAGAGAGAGAGAGAGAGAGGAGAAAGGAGAGAGAGAGAGAGAGAGAGAGAGATCGATCAATCGATCGATCGCGCGCGCGCATGCGCGCTGAGGTTGGCCGCGAACCCGGATCCTCCGGTCTCCGCCTCCCAAAGTACTGGGATTACAAGCGTGCACCACCACGCCCGGCAATATGGGATATATAAAAGTGAAAATAGGCGGGTGCAGTGGCTGTAATCCCAGTACTTGAGACCAGAGGATTGAAAGTTTGAGGCCAGCCTCAGCAATGTAGAAAGACCCTGTTTCAAAATCAAAAATAAAAAGGGCTGGGGGTGTAGCTCAGAGGTAGAATGCCTCTCAGTTCAATTCCCAGTATAAAAGGAAGGAAGGAAGGAAGGAAGGAAAGAAGGGGAAGGAGGAGGAGGAAGAAAGGGAGGGATGAAGGAAGGAAGGAAGGAAGGGGAAGGAGGAGGAGGAAGAAAGGGAGGGATGAAGGAAGGAAGAAAAGAAGATCAAGATGGTAAGATAGTTGGAAGATTTGCATTGCTTTTTAAATTATTTTAATGTTATGTAACATTGCTTTATAAAGCTCTTTCTAGGGGCAAAGGGTGCAGCTGAGTGATAGAGTGCATGCTTAGCATGTGCAAGTCCCTGGGTTAAATCCACAACACCAAAAAAAAGTTATTTCTTTTAAGCCAAAATCAACCTCTACCCACAACTGTAATTTTTAACTGATGACTCTTTCTGTCCCCTTGAAATTACACAAAACAAATCTATTTGATGTATTTGAAAATAACAATCACCATCTTAGTACTTGTGATGGTTTGGACCTGGAATGTCTCCTGGTCCTCACGGAAACAAGGCAGCCATGTTGGAGGCGGGGCTTGGTTGCTAAGGACAGGTCCCTGGGGTGTGGCTTTGGGGATTATATAAAGTTCTCCCCTTCTCTCTCTCTCTTTCTCTCTCTCTCTCTCTCTCTCTTGCTTCTGGCTTCCATGATGTAAGAGCAGACCCTTGCTCTCTCCTTCTCTCTGCTTCCTGCCATCATGCCCTGAGACCTTTACATCCTGGTCTCATATGGACTAAACCCAGAATCTCCAAGAAACTGTGAGCAAATAAATCTTTTTTCCTCTAAGTTGTGTGGTCAGTAATTTTGGATTACAGCAATGAGAATATTGACTGAGATAGAAATTGGTATCTGAGAAGTGGGGTCACTGCTTTCTCTAAGTCTGACCATGTAGCCGGGTGTGGTGGTGCACATCTGTAATCCAGTACTTGGGAGGCTGAGACAGGAGGATTGCAGGTTTGAGGACAGCCTCAGGAAATAGTGAGACTCTCATTAACCTAGGGAGACCGTGCTTTGAAAGGAAGGAATGCAGTCAGGGTAGTGGAAGATTTGCAAAAAAAAAAAAAAAATGGAATGTAATCATGGAAACAAGGGCAGCCATTTTGAAGAAAAGCACTCAGATTCTTTCCCTGTGGCTTTGATGGAGGCAGGCCCAGCACCACCCATGATGAAGATGGACTCAGTCATGGTCATGATGGAGGTGGGCCCAGTGGCTGATTGAAAAGGGTAGTCGATTTGGGTGCTCAGGTAATGCTGGATTTGCTGGAAAAATGGGGTCATGGAGGCTTCCCCCCAGATTTCATAGGAAGGCCTGGGAATCCAGGCAACATGTGGCAGGGTCAGAATCCCTGCAAGCAGGCCCAAATGGGCAATTTGTGAAGTAGTGGGGTGAAGCCAAGGTTGCAAGAAATGCCAGAAATGCGGAACGTCTGCGAGGAAAGCCTCCAAGCTATGAGCCATGGAGCCGGTCTGGAAGAGCCAGTACGCTGCCCCTTGCAATCAACCAAGCCACAGGGTTGGGGCTGCCAAGGCCCCTTGGAGATCCCATCTCACCACCACGTGCCCTGGATGCCAGAAATGGAGCTATAGGATCAAACACTTGCCCTGCTGGATTTCCTTTTCTTTTCTTTTCTTTTTGCTACTGGGGATTGAACCCAGAGGCAGTTTCCCTCTGAGCTACACCTCCATCCCTTTTTAAAATTTTTTATTTTGAAACAGGGTTTTACTAGGTTGTTAGGTTGTTGAGAACCTCATTAAGTTTCTGAGGCTGGCTGCAAACCTGTGATCCTCCTGTCTCAGCCTCCCAAGTACTGGGATTACAGGTGTGCGCCACCATGCCTGGGCCCTGCTGAATTTTGGTACTGTTTTGGTCCCATTCCTTCTTTCTATGGTCCTATTCCTCCCTTTTGGAATGCAATGTTTACTCTGGGCCCTTGTACACTGGATGTACATAACTTGCTTTTTGTTTTTAACGGGGGCTCACAGCCAAAAGTTTACCTTGAGTCTCAGAGACTTTCGGCTTTTGCATGATGCTGGAGCTGTTAAGACTATGGGAACTCTTGCATTGTGAGGTGGGCGTGAGGTCCAGGGAGCCAAGGGCAGAGTGTAATGGTTCGGATCTGGAACGCCCCCTAGCCCTCACAGAAACAAGGTAGCCTTGCTCGCTCCCTCTCTCTGCTTCCAGCCACCATGCCCTGAGATCTTTAGATCCTGGCCTCATATGGACTAAACCTGGAATCTCCAAGAAACTGAGCAAATAACTCTTCCTTCCTCTAAGTTGTGTGGTCAGTCATTTGGGATTATAGCAGTAGGAATGTTGGCTGAGACAGTACTTTTACTGTGGAAGACAGACTGGAGAGGAAATGATAACACCAGGGAGACTCAGTCAGAAGAGTCAGCTCTCATTCACTAAGAAAGCAATGATGACAGGACGAGTCAGCACAGCATCAATAGGGTCAGAATTGAGACATATTCCAAAGGCAGAACAGACAGAAATGGTAGCCAAAAGGATCCAGGAAGTAAGGAGAACTCAGGAGTTGAAGATGTTCCCCATTAGGAAAAGCAGTGGTGATATACTATGACAACGAGAGGAGAAAAGGTATATTTAGTCAGAAGGTAAAATTCCATTTGAAGATGAATTTGAGGTACTTATAGGATATACATGTCTACATATTGATGGAAAGATCAATATGAAGTCAGGAAAACAAAATCAAACCAGAGAAATAGAAGAAGGTAAAGATTTTTTTTTTTTTTGCGGTACCAGGGATTGAAGCCAGGGGCGTTTTACCTCCAAGCTACACCCCCGGCCCTATTTTTTTATACTTTATTTTGAAACCACGTCTCGCTAAGTTGCGGAGGCCTCACTAAGTAGCTGAGGCTGGCCGCGAACCCCGATCCTCCGGTCTCCTCCTCCCAAGTACTGGGATTACAAGCGTGTGCCACCATGCCCGGCCACAGTTTTTTAAAAAATGAACGAAACAGAGCCGGGCGTGGTGGCACACGCTTGTAATCCCAGTACTTGGGAGGCTGAGACAGGAGGATCACAGGTTCACGGCCAGCCTCAGCTACTTAGTGAGGCCTCCGCAACTTAGTGAGACCCTGTTTCCAAATAAAAAAATAAATAGGAGCCAGGTGTGATAGCACACACTTGTAATCCCAGTACTTGGGAGGCTGAGACCAGAGGATTGCAGGTTTGCAGCCAGGCCCAGCTACTTAGTGAGGCCTCCGCAACTTAGTGAGACCCTGTTTCAAAATAAAGAATTTAAAAATAGGGCTGGGGGTGTAGCTTGGAGGTAGAATGCCCCTGGGTTCAATCCCCAGTACCACAAATAATAATAATAATAATAATAATAATAATAATTAATGAAATTAAATAAAAATGAATAAAATAGAAAACAAAAACAATAGAAGTGGTCAGCATAATCAAAAGATGATTTCTTGAAGAGGCTAATAAAAACAATGATTTGGGCACATATAATCAATAAAAACAAATAGGAAAAAAACTCACTATTGTGTATAATTAGTATGTACCAATAAAAAAATTTTTAAAGAAAAACAAATGGGACATGAATAAATATCACAAATATAAAAAGAGATAAAATAACTATAGAAACAGAAAAGTTTTTTTTTAATTATGAGACCTTCACGATTAACTTCACACCAAAATATATGAATAGCTGAAGAAGAGAGAAAGGCCAAGGATCCATATTTTTTGGTGTGAAGTTGGACATAGAAGTTTGTTGTTGCTGTTGTTTCTGTTTTTCCCCCCAGTGCTGGGGATTGAACCAGGGTCACACATGCTAAGCATATGCTCTACCACTGTGCTATACCCATAGCTGAAAAGTTTTTCTTATAATTTGAAAAGACTTCTTCTGTTTCTGTAGTTCTTTCCCCCTTTTTAGAGAAAAACATAGATAGTATATCTGTAAACTTTGGAGTAAAGAAAAATTTCTTAAGCAGTATCCCAAACTGCTGAATATAGCTGAAAAGATTGATAAATTTGACTATTTTTGTATGTTTGTGTGTGTGGCACTGGGGATTGAGCCCAGGGGCATTCTACCTCCAAGCTACACCCCCAGCCCTATTTTTAGTTTCAAACAGGGTCTCACTAGGTTGATGAGAGTCTCACTACTTGCTGAGGCTGTCCTCAAACCTGTGATCCTCCTGTCTCAGCCTCCCAAGTACTGGGATTACAAGCATGCACCACCATGCCAGCTTAAATTGGACTATTTTAAAATTAAGAACTTCTGTTCATAAAACACCTAATTAAGAGAGTAAAGGACAATTTATAAAGTTGAAAACAATATCCACTATACATGTATCTGACAAATGACTTCTCTGAAGAACTCCTACAAATCAATAAGAATGAAAGACAACCCAACAGAAAAGAAAAATGGCAAATAATTTGCACAGGTAACTTCACAAAGTAAGATATTTAACATGGCCAATATGAAAAGTTGCTCATCTTCGTTAGTCATCAGGGAAATGCAAATTAAAACCACAATGGCATGCCATTGCACACCCACCAGAATGGCTAAAATTAAAAAGATAGAAAATTCCAAGGGTTGGTAAGGATATGAGGCAACCATAACTCTCATACATTGCTAATGGGAATGTAAACTGGCACAACCATTTTTTTTTTTTTTTTTTGGTGGTACTGGGGATTGAACACAGGGTGTTCTACCTCTGAGCTACACTCCCAGCCCTTTTGATTTTTTTTATTTTGTTTTGAAACAGGGCCTCACTAGGTTGCTGAGAGTCTCACTAAGGTGCTAAGGCTGTCCTCAAACCTGCAATTCTCCAGTCTCAGCCTCCCAAGTACTGGGATTACAGATGTGAGCCTGACAGGATAGTCATATTCTTACTGAATAGAATGACAAGTACGACTGAGTTTCTGGGGGCGGGTAGTCTTCTGTCTCTTGATCTGATCGCTGACTTCACATGTTTATTCAGTAGGGCTGGGACAAAGTGAGGCAAGCAAGATAACCAGAGAGCACAATTTAAAGAGGCGCTCAAGCCAGGTGTGGTGGCGCACGCTTGTAATCCCAGTACTTGGGAGGCTGAGACAGGAGGATCGCAGGTTCGCGGCCAGCCTCAGCTACTTTAGTGAGGCCCTCCGCAACTTAGTGAGACCCTGTTTCAAAATAAAGAATAAAAAATAGGGCTGAGGTGTATCTCAGAGGTAGAATAGCCCTGGGTTCAATCACCAGTACCAATAAATAAATAAATAAATAAATAAATAAATAAAGAGGTGCTCACTCTTGGCACCTGAGAGTCTCCTTAAAATGTGCTCCCCAGCTTCCTGCCTCTTTCTCAGCCTAGCCTTAGTGTTAAGTTCATGGATATTTATTGAGCTCTATCATTATGATACATATATACATATATACTTTTTGTGGTACTGGGGATTGAACCCAGAGGTTTTCTACCACTGAGATACACCCCCAGTTCTATTTTATTTTTTATTTTTGAAACTGGGTCTTGCTAAGTTACCAAGGAAGAAACCCCAAATTTTCTAAACTTATGGGTACCTTTAATAAAAGAAATATATTGGAAAATCTTTCTCTTTTTTCCCCTAGTCATGGACAATTTCATCTAAGAGCCTAGACTTTCTCTGTGAAGACTGCACTTTTTAGTTTGAAAACTCCTTGACGTCAGGAGCTACTTTCAGTTTTACACCTGGCATGCTCCACTGGACTCTGCTGCTGTGACATGACCTGTGTGGGACGGACAAATGTCAGCTATGCTTAACTGAGCAGGGAGGTGCGCCAGCACGTGGCCTTACTCGATTGTTGCGCTCCGGCTTCTGGTCCTCCTCCTCCTGCTGCTCCTCCTCCTCCTCCTCGCAGTCTAGACCCTGATGGGCAATCGCAGTAGCGCTGTTCTCCTGGAGGAGACTGTTATCCACATCAGACACTCTGGCTGCATCGGTAGTGATTTTCACTTTCATGCCATGAAAGCCAGTGGAGACCAGTCCCACTCGCAGGTTGATGGGCTCCCCCTCAAACAGCAGGAAGTGTGAGTTCACCCCTTCCTTAAAACCAGGAGGCTGGTAATCATGTGGGGTCACTGCAGAATGAAAAGGGCAAAAAGTCATGAAAATTCATTTCAACAGAATAAGTCAGATTAATATTTCATGTATAAAACTGGGCATGTTGGCACACGCCTGTAATCCCAGTACTTGGGAGGCTGAAACAGAAAGATTGCAGGTTCGAGGCCAGCCTCAGCAACTTAGCGAGACCCTATTTCAAGATAAAAAATAAAAAGATCTGGGGGTGTAGCTTGGAGGTAAAATACCCCTGGGTTCAATCCCCAGTACCAAAATAATAACATCATCATCATCAATAATAATAATAATATTTCGTGTATGGCAATAGATATCTTTCAGATGCTTGCAAGATCCTGCTATCTGCACAAAATTTTGTTTATTTCTTAAGAAGAATTTGACTAAAGGTCTCCACCTACCTGCATTATAGTAATGGAGCTTCATAGTAAGGATAACATTATTAGGAAGTGGTCCAAGGTTCTGCATCAGTATATACAACTTGCGGACCAGTAGAATACTGGCTTTCTTAATATCCTCACTGTTTTTCCCACTTTCAAAGCTTGTATTACTGCTATAATCACATAGAAAAACAGCATACTTTTCAATCATATGCAATGCTGACAATCGATTCCAAATAGAATAAAACTTTTGACTATCTGATCAAATAAATATAAATTAAACAGCAGGATATTTTAGAGACCATGCTTAAAATGTAAATTAAGGGGATGGTTGTACTTTTTGCAACTGATATACAAAGGATTTCGAAATAGCAAGTTCCCCTAAAGCACTTAAAATATGACCTTCTATTTTTTAATTTGGCTTTCAAATAACCACATGTCATTATAATGAGAACAATGGATTTGGAATTAGGTGCCCTGGCATCTAGTATCAGCTCTGCGGTTAACTAGCTGAATGACCTCGGTCAAGTAGTTTAGACACACTCTCGCTAGGTCAGCTCGCTCGTTTGTGAGACGAGCTTACAGACATTTCTATGGCTCTGCAAGCATAAACCAGCCACCAGCGCTGTGCCTATCTGCCATCTCCTTATCTCAAGAGCATCCCCTCCTCACACGTCCACCGCCGCAGCAGCAAGCCAGTTATTCTTCCTGCTTTCCCTCTTGTCCACATTGCAAAACATTCTCCACACCACTGCCAAAATAATACCCCTAGTAGGAAAATTTGCTCAGGTCACATTCTTTCTTAAAATTCTTCTATTAAGCCAGGCACAGTGGCGCACACCTGTAATCCCAGTGCTTGGAAGGCTGAGACAAGAGGATCAAAGGTTCGAGATCAGCCTCAGCAATTTAGCAAGACTCTCAGCAGCCTAGCAAGACCCTGGTTCAAAACAAAAAGTAAAGGGCTGGGGGTGTAGCTCAGAGGCAGAATGCCTCTGGGTTCAATCCCCAATACCCCCCCACATACAAATTTATTCTATTACATCCATCACCTTGCCTTACTCATGCGCCACCTCTTCAAGGAAGTCTTCCCGATAGCCACCCCCCCTCAGGAAAACTGCTTGTCCCCCTCTAGGCCATGAGTGGCTGTATCTTTTATCTCCATAGTACTGAGTTTGGTGTCCAGCTTCCCAATAAATGTTTGTTGGATTAATGAATAAATGAACAAGTTGGATTAAATTGCCTTCCAGTTCTAGACGTTTTTCTTTCTCTCCAAAGTTGTCTTTCTCAGTTAGTCTCATGTTTGAGTAGTTTTGAGGAAGAGCTATAACTGCAATATATCTGTACTGTGCTCTGTCTGCACATAGTAAATACTAGTACTGAAAAGTAATCCTAAGTAAGTGAACTGTTGAGTTTTCCCCTAACTAATCTGTGAAGGCGGTGTGAATTCATAGAGCAAACATTTATTAAGTGAATTCATTAGCTCCTCTATCAATTTCAAACAACTTAGTTTTGTCTGGCAGGATTTAACCAATTTGATCACAGGGAGCCAGAGTGAAGAGCTATATCCATGCAGCTCATGGATCCTCCAGGATACATCAGTACAATTCTGTGCAGGACTCCCGTCTAAACACCTGCCTCTCTTTGGCTTCTAGGAAATCATAGTATGCCTTACCTTCTTGCCTCCTTAGTATCTGAAAGGTTTGGTCATTTTTTACTGCCTACCTCTTGGCATACATGCCTCCAAAACAAGAAACATTAATCTTCTATTTGACTTTGGGGAGTGTAAAAGCAACTGTTTTATGTCAGAAAATATTTATGAAATATGCTGTGTAATCTGTAAAGTGCTGCACAAGTGCAAGCTAATGATGGCTAATATTTTCATTTTCATTTCTGGAACTGACTTTTTCTTCACATTCAAGTGCTGTCTGCAAGTTTTACAAATGAGAGGGTAATTAAGGAAGTGAGTCTTGGAGAGAAATCCCTAGAGATAATAGTAGGGAAAAGGGAAAATTTTGCCACCTGTCTCTTCAGAGTCAGTCCTTCGGGGGGCATCCACTCAGAGCCCTCCACTACCCAGGCCTTTTGCCATTATCTCTACCTTCCACTTCAGTTCTATCTCATCAGCAATCCTTAGCTCTCTATACCTCCTGGCTGATCTGAAGCCAAAAGCTACTGGGAGAGGAATAAACGTGGCTCCTCAGCAAGACATCTCCACCTGCACTGGGGCCTTTGGAAGCACACATCCTTGTCTTTGCTATTTAACCCATTTGTGTACCAAAAACATGGACTTCTACAGTTGACAGGAAAATACAGTGCTTCCCAGTCTTCAGAAAAGAAAGAAAATGACATTTGTATGTCCTTGTGGGGTAAGCAGATGACAATATTTGTGTCTGTAGGCAAATAGTCCATGGGTTTTATCTACCCCAGGCCCTATCTGGCTATATCGAGGGGCTAAGGGCTAAACAGGGCCTTCTGCAGTTCTTCAAGCAACACCTTGTAAACAGCCTAATTAATATAAAGGTGATGTACCACTGCCTCTCCTCCCACCAGCTTAATCCATGGACTTCAGAAATTCAAGCAATTATTACAGTCCCTTTGTTTGTTTGTTTGTTTGTTTATGGTACTGGGGATTGAACCCAGGGGCATTCTACTTCTGAGCTACACTCCCAGCCCAACTTTTATTTTTTTAAAACAGGGTCTGATGCGGGGCGTGGTGGCACACGCTTGTACTTGGGAGGCTGAAACAGGAGGATCACAGGTTCACAGCCAGACTCAGCAACTTACTGAGGCCCTCTGCAACTTAGCAAGACCCTGTTTCCAAATAAAAAAATTAAAAAATGGGCTGGGGATGTAGCTCAGAGGTAGAATGCTTCTGAGTTCAAGCCCCAGCACCACACACA
The DNA here is from genome assembly GCA_004027185.1 of Glis glis. Taxonomy (NCBI): domain Eukaryota; kingdom Metazoa; phylum Chordata; class Mammalia; order Rodentia; family Gliridae; genus Glis; species Glis glis. The sequence goes on from PVJS01041752.1 coordinate 13,382, forward strand.
CACACACACACACACACACACACACACACACACACACACACAGAATCTGCTGGGCATGGTGTCACACACTTATAATCCCAGTACTTGGGAGGCTGAGACAGGAGGATTGCAGGTTCGAGAACAGCCTCAGCAACTTAGTGAGGCTCTCAGCAACTTAGTGAGACCCTGTTTCCAAATAAAAAGTAGAATAGGGCTGAGGGTGTAGCCCAGAGGTAGAAGGCCCCTGAGTTCCATCCCCAGTACCAAAAAATAAAATAAAACAGGGTCTCACTAAGTTGCTGAGGCTGTCCTCAAACCTGTGATCCTCCTGTCCCAGCCTGGTGTGTGCCACCACAGCCAGCAATTACAGTCCCTTTTTATAATAGTGGGTTTTTGTAGAGTTTATGGAGAAATGCAATAGCGTGTAGGTCTACAGAAGCTTATGTTCACCTTACTCCCACATATTTTTCCATGTTCATTAAACAATTAGATTCTACCTGTTGAAATCCATAGTGGCTCCTTCTTTTGTGTATTTGAATTTAAACTGGTATATCTCAGTCACTTTCTAGAAAAACCAAAGGGGATAAAGAAAGAAATTAATTTTAAAAAGAAATCCAGCATTTTACCTGGATTCCTACACACCTGTTTGTCTCACAGCATTACAATAGTCAGGAGTAGTATTTCCAGATACAAAGATAACTGTTTTTCTCCTCTAGGCTAAAAATGAGTTAAGACAGCAAATACTTCCATTATCATTAAAGCTGGAAAAACTAAGTTACATAGTCAAGTATCTGACCCAACTAGGTAAAAGACCATGGGGCCACTTGAGGAAGCATTCATTCATGTAATATTTCATTGACTATTTTGTGCCAGGCACTGAAGTCACAGTGGTGAGCAAAACAGAAAAGGCCCCTGTTTTTCTTGAATCTACAGTTCATTCAAGGAGATAGTCAATAAATAAGTGAATAAATAAAATAACTGCAGAGTCTGAGTGTGTGAACAATACGAAGCAGACGCTGTGGAAATAGAAGTAGACGCGGGGAGACACGCCATGGGAAGGGCGAGGAGGCCCTCCCTGAAGAGGCCATGTCTGAGCTGAACCTCAGAGGGTCAGTTGTGTGCAGACCTGGTGGGAACAGCACCATGAAGGCGCTGAAGTGGGAAGGGAGGCCTCTTCCAGGAGGCCAGAGCGAGGCCAAGTGGCTGAAGATGGGAGCAAGAAGGAGAATGGAGGAGATGAGATCACAGAGGGGGCCGTGGGGCTTCAGGCCATGGTAAAGGATTTGGATTTTTTTTTATTTTGCGGTACTGGGGATGGAACCCAGGGGCTTTCTACCTCCGAGCTACACCCCCAGCCCTAGTTTTTAATCTTTATTTTGAAACAGGGTCTCACTAAGTTGCGGAGGGCCTCACTAAGTAGCTGAGGCTGGCGGTGAACCCGGATCCTCTGGTCTCAGCCTCCCAAGTACTGGGATTACAAGTGTGCGCCACCACGCCCGGCTCATTGAAGGGTTTTAAGCAGGAGAGGGATTTTTTTTTTCTTTGCGGTACCGGGGATTGAACGCAGGGGCATTCTACCTCCGCGCTACGCCCCCGGCCCTATTTTTTATACTTTTATTTTGAAACCGGGTCTCATGAAGTTGCGGAGGGCCTCACTAACTAGAGAGAGAGAGAGAAACGGGGAGAGAGAGAGAGAGAGAGAGAGAGAGCTGAGGCTGGCCGCGAACCCGGATCCTCCGGTCTCCGCCTCCCAAAGTACTGGGATTACAAGCGTGCGCCACCACGCCCGGCGGGATTTGATTTTTAAAGCTCATCCTGGCTACCTTAAGAGTGCAGAGGGGAAGACATGGAAACCAGGAGAGCCGACAAAAGGCTACTGAAGTACTTCAGGGAAGACTAGAATGACAACAGGAAAATTAGAAAAAATCAGAAAGGGACCAGGATCTATGGCATCAAATCTTGTTTTTTCAACCCAACACTAAAAGCTAGATACTACTGCTATCTGCTCTCCTCACTGTTAGAAAATAATTTCCTCATGAAAGATATATTCCATTCAAAATAAAATGATTGTCTATTAGTTGAAGAAAATGTTTGACCCAGATATGTTGTAGACTGTCCACAGAGCTGGAGAAAGTGCTAAAGGCAGGTAAAGGGTATCGATTTAAGTCAGAACACCCCCCCCAAAAAAAAATGCCCCTTGTTAATCTGGTTCAGTATTTGGTGCTTACCAGTGTGGGAATGAGATTGTTAGATTGATCAGAAAAAGTCAGTGTTTCTGTTACTTTTCTCTAAAGTTTGGTCTCTTGACTGCAGATCTTTTTTGTGTGTGTGTGTGGTACTAGGGATTGAACCCAGGGGCATTCTACCTCCAAGCTACATCTCCATCCCTATTTTTTATTCTTTATTTTTGAAACAGGGTCTCACTAAGTTGCGGAGGGCCTCACTAAGTAGCTGAGGCTGGCTTTGAACCTGCGATCCTCCTGTCTCAGTCTCCCAAGTACTGGGATTACAAGCGTGCACCACCACACCGGGCCTGACTTCAGATCTTGACATTCAACTTAATCACAGGGATCAGGTCCTCGGAAAACTGGCTTGTGCTGCTTAAACTCCAAGTAGACTGATTTGTGATGGAGGTAATTTTCAAAGAGAAAAGTATTTTTGTAACTAGACAGTCTGCTTGAGACATGAAAAGTTCAGAAGGCTGCTTGGTGAATACATAAGAGAGATGGGTGAGATTAGAAGTGCCCACAGCTGCCACGTAGTAGCAGGTTCCCTGCAGACAGGCTGGGTCCCCTCTCCACCGGGGCCGGGTGTTCGTGCCCTGCAAGCAAACAGTGTCTATCCTTCCTGCCTGCCCACCCCCTCAGTTTACTCTAGCTTCTTGATGCTGTGAGCGTTTATTTTTCAAATTAAAAAGATCTTTGATTAGTTGAAAATTTTATTTGCACTTTATTATTTGATCCCTGAAGCAACTAATAAGAGTTATGTTTATAGTTGTGTTACAGAAGATGCTGATATTTAATAACTTCAGATTGATTTATCAAGGATATATATCAGGGGTTTTATACATGTAAATATTATATATGATAAGATATATGTATATATATGTACATATACATATCAAATAAATCAGGAGATTTGGTACGGGAGATTGAACCCAGGGGCATTCTACCTCTGAGCTACACCCCCATCCCTATTTAATTTTTATTTTGAAACAGGGTCTTACTAGGTTGATGAGAATCTCACTACTTGCTGAGTCTGTCTTCCCACCTGTAATTCTCCTGTCTCAAACTCCCAAATATTGGAATTACAGGTGTGTACCACCACACCCGGCTTAAATTTTTTATTTTGAAACAGGATCTTGCTAAATTTCTGGTCTTGAACCTGGGATCCTCCTGTCTCAGCCTCTGAAGAACTGGATTACAGGCGTACACCACTACACCTGATTAAGATTTTTTATTTTGAAATAAGGTCTCACTCAGCTGCTGAGGCTGGCCTTGAACCTGCAATCCTCCAGTCTCAGCTTCCCAAATACTGGGATTACAGGAGTACACCACCAGACTCAGCTCCTCTAAGGATTTTTTAAAAAGCAAAATCTGTAAAAGCATATTGTGGCTAGAAACAGGGACCACCTATAGTTCAGTTCCTATTAAACTGGGTGTCAACCACCTCCCATAGGCACAAAGGACTAGATGGTGAAGCAGTAGGCGATTCCTAGGTAGTAATTCTTTCTGTTCTCTCTCATATTAAACCTTTCTCTGACACATTGACATTTGGCCTGCACATCTTGTTATCCCCACCACACACTTCATAGTGTGTGCCTATAGAGAAGCTCACTATCATTTTTCACTACTTCAACTACTTTTGTCATTTTATCACTTTCAAGAGATGGAACGACCAGAACAAATTTTCATTTTCAGAAGCACCACAACTTTGTGCAATGCCCAAAACTTTGTTGACCTCGGAAGTAGGAAAGTACACCTTGATTTAAGCCAATGGTTCTCAACTATTGTACCGTGACCCACAAGAGTGCTACACATTTTAATCCATGTCTAAAGTGTATTTTTGTTTCAGGTAAATATTAACATTGTTATTGTTTACGCAATTTTGTTTAGGGAAGGATATACTTCTAGGCATATGACTCAATGTTTGGCACAATCTCAGATAAATGCCAAGGACTATGTTTATGGAGAATGCTGCTTTGTGAGTATAAGAGAATGAGGTCAGGGAGCCGAACAGTTGAGCTGTATCAGTGACTTAATGCTAAATAGCAACCATAAAACAGTGCATGAAGCCGGGCGTGGTGGCGCACGCTTGTAATCCCAGTATTTTGGGAGGCAGAGACTGGAGGATCCGGGTTCGCGGCCAGCCTCAGCGTGCGTGCGCGCACGCATGCTCTCTCTCTCTCTCTCTCTCTCTCTTTCCCTGTCTCTCTCTCCCTCTCTCTCTCTCTCTCTCTCTCTCTC
>PVJS01041753.1:0-17826 GCA_004027185.1 Glis glis
GAATCAGTGGAATTACTATCATAAACAATGTGTACATGTGAGAATATACCAACATCATTCTTGGTACTTCATATGGGTGGGGGGAGGCAGGGGGGGACACTAAGAGCTGTGTGCATGTATGTTAACATCAAATAGATATTCATTGTGATGTGAGACTCCAATGCACCAATAAAAGCACGTTAAAAAAAAACAAACATAAGAACCTGGGGGAAAAAAATAGCCTGTCGTGGTGGCGCATGCTTGTAATCCCAGTACTTGGGAGGCTGAGACAGGAGGAACACAGGTTCGCAGCCAGCCTCAGCTACTTAGTGAGGCCGTCTGGAACTTAGTGAGACCCTGTTTCAAAATAAAGAATAGAAAAAAAAAAAATAGGGCTGGAGTGTAGCTTGGAGGTAGAATGCCCCTGGGCTCAATCCCCAGTACTGCAAATAAAATAAAATAATTAATAAAATAAAATAAAATTCCTTGAAAGATACAAACTAACAAAGCATTCCCTTTCGAAATGGCAATTTTGCTCAGTAGGCAAAAGCAAGTGAGTATATAATTGAAAGAGACCAAAAGCAAGTGTGGGAAATTATAGGGCATAGTCATAATAACAGTTTTTAACACCCTGAAATTTTTAGTTCCTTTATAATCAGTTCTTTAGTAAAAAGTCATATATAGAATCTGAGACTGTAATCTTGAATATGTCAAAACTGTGACAAAAAGCACTTGACTTTTTTAAATCATAAAAAGAAAAAAGAAGTTACTGAGTTTCATATACTTTTACCTAAAATCTTAAGTAAAAAGTAATTTTAATATGGTGATTGAATCAAAGTGAATGATTTCTTGTATTCTCCAGAATATCTTTTATGGATTTAGAGAAAAGTCTATAATTGTCAAAACCGATATGGGTAAATATCTATAATTTATAAGGAGCTATAAATTAACAAGCAGCCAGGCGTGGTGGCGCATGCTTGTAATCCCAGTACTTGGGAGGCTGAGACAGGAGGAACACAGATTCGTGGCCAGCCTCAGCTATTTAGTGAGGCCCTCTGGAACTTAGTGAGACCCTGTTTCAAAATTAAGAATAATATAGGGCTGGGGGTGTAGCCCAGAGGTAGAATGCCCCTGGGTTCAATCTCCAGTGCCACAAAAACATAATAAAATTAATTAACAAGAAATATAAATGAGGCTATAAAGAAATATCAAAGGATCTGACCTCAATTCACAAGAAAAATTATGAATATCCATAAATAAAAAATATTTAAAATACCTTCAACTTCACTAGCTATCAAAAACACGAAAAGTAAAACAACGAGAGTATTTTTCATCTATTAAATAGACAAGAACTAGACAGATGTGGTGGCGCATGCCTATAATCCCAGTACTTGGAAGGCTAAGTCAGGAGAATCACCCAACTTTTCTTCTTTTTTTTATAATTCCATATATAGAAAATCCAAAGGAATCCACTAAAAAACCTACAAGTACCAATAAACAAGTTCAACTAGATTACAAAATGTAAGATTTTTACAGCTGCTCCTCAAATTATGATGGGGATATGTCCCTCATTGTAAATTTAATTTTTTGTGTTTGTGTGTTACTGAGGATTGAACTCAGGGGCATTCTACCTCCAAGCTATACCCCCAGCCCTATTTTTATTCTTTATTTTCAAATGGGGTCTCGCTAGGTTGCTGAGAGTCTCACTACTTGCTGAGGCTGTTCTCCAACCTGCAGTCTTCCTGTCTCAGCCTCCCAAGTACTGGGATTACAGGTGTGTGCCACCATGCCCAGCTTCCTATTTTATTTTTAATTTGAAACAGGGTCTCATTACTTGCTGAGGCTGTCCTCGAACCTGTGATCCTACTGTCACAGCCTCCCAAGTACTAGGATTACATGCGTGCACCACCACACCAGGCTGTAAATTTAATTCTTTAACAATAAGTTAAAAATACATTTAATATAGGCAGGGTGGTGGGATATGCCAGTAATTCTAGTACTTAGGAGGCTGAGACAGGAGGATTGAAGTTTTTGTTTTTCTTTTTGTTTTTGTTTTGTGGCACTGGGGATTGAACTCAAGGGCATTTTACCTCCAAGCTATACCCCCAGCCCTATTTTTTTATTTTTATTTTGAAACAGGGTCTCACTAGGTTAATGAGAGTCTCACTATTTGCTGAGGCTGTCCTTGAACCTACAATCTATCTGTCTCAGCATCCCAAGTACTGGGATTATAGGCATGCACCACCGCACCTGACTAGGATTTAAGTTTTGAGGCCAGCCTCAGCAATTTAGGGAGAGCCTCAGCAACTTAGGGAGAACCAGTTTCAAAAAATAAAAAAAGGGCCTGGTGTGGTACCACAGGCCTGTAATCCCAGTACTTGGGAGGTTGAGCCAGGAGGATTGCAGGTTCGAGGACAGCTTCAGCAACATAGCAAGACCCTATTTCCAAACAAAAAAAAAATTTTTTTAAAGGCTGGAGGTAGAGCTTAGAGGTAGAATAGCCCTGGGTTCAATCCCCAGTACCACAAATAAATATAATAAATAAGTAACTAACTAAATTAATTAATTAAAATAAAAAGTGGTTTGGGGTATAGTTTGAAGGTAGAACGCCCCTGGGTTCAATCCCCAGTACCACAAAAAAGTTGTATTTAATACACCTAGCCTGCTAAATATCATAGCTTAGCAACATAGTACACTATACAGTATTGTTTGTTTACTCTTCTAATCACATGACTGACTGGGAGCTGCAGCTCTCTGCTGCTGCCCAGCATGGCAAGTAAATATCATACTTGGAAAAAATCAAAATTTAAATATGGTTTTTACTGAATTTTTATGACTTTTGCACCACCATAAAGTCAAAAAACCATAAGTTATACCATCTTAAGTTGGGGGCCTTCTATAGACAAAAATCAATTTTAAGCTGGGTATGGTGGCACACACCTGTAATCCTAGTATTTGGGAGGTTGAAACAGGAAAATTTTAGGTTTGAGGACAACCTCAGCAACTTAGTGAGACCCTGTTTCAAAATAAATAAATAAGAAAGAAATAAGGGCTGGGGGTGTAGCTCAGAAGTAGAACTCCCCTGAGTTCAATCCCCAATACCAAAAAAAAAAAAAAATCAACTGTAATCAACTGGCGATGAACAATCTGAAACAAAATTAAGAAAAATTATTTTATTTATACTAACACCAAAAAGAATTAGCCATACATGGTAGCATACACCTGTAATCCCAGTACTTGGGAGGCTGAGACAGGAAGAACTGCGTTCGCGGTCAGCCTCAGCTACTTAGTGAGGCCTCCGCAACTTAGTGAGACCCTGTTTCAAAATAAAAAATAAAAAATAGGGCTGGGGGTGTAGCTCGGGGGTAGAATGCCCCTGGGTTCAATCCCCGGTGCCACAAAAAAAAAAAAGAATAAAATACTAAGGAATAAATTTAACAACAAAATTCCAAAACTAATATACTGAAAATTACAAACTATTATAGAAAGAGATGAAAGAAGCTCTAAATAAATGGAAACACCTCCCATGTTCATAGAGTGGAAGACAATTGGGTGGCAGTATTCCCCTAAGTAATCTACAGATTCAACACAATCCCTATCAAAATCTCAACTGGAGTTTTTACAGAAATTATCAAGGTGATCTTAAAAGCAACATGGAAATTCAAGTGACTCAGAATAACCAAACAATCTTGGGAAAAAAGAACAAAGTTTAAGGGCTCACCCCTATAGATTGTGAAATTTACTAAACTAAAATAATAAAGATAGTGTGGTAACAGAACAAGAACAGACATATAGATTGGTGAATAGAATTGACATTGAAGAAATAAAATCTTACATTTACAGTCAGTTATATTTTGACAGATTTACCAAACCATTCAATGGATTAAATAATAGAATACTTACAAATGGTGAGGGGACAACTAGAGAGCTGAGTGTAAAAGAATAAAGGAATATAGTTCCCAACCTCACACTACATACAAAACTTAACAAAAATGTATGATAGACATAAATGTAAAAACTAAAGTTATAAAAATGTTAAACATAAGAGTAATTTTACCTTGCTTTTTGTTTTTATTAATTTTGCTTCAGATTAGTTTGTTTGATGGTTTCTTAGATATAACACTAAAAGCACATGCAACCAAAGAAAAATTAGACAAACTGTACCATCAAAATAAAATACTTTTGTGATCAAAGAACACTATCAAGAAAGAACAGACAACCCACTGAGCAAGAGAAAATACTTGCAAATCATATACTCGATAAGAATAATGTATTCAGAATGGATAAAGAATGGTTACAATTCAATAATAAAAAGATAAATAGCCAGGCGTGGTGGTACATGCTTGTAATCCCAGTACTTGGGAGGCTGAGACAGGAGGATCATAGGTTCAAGGACAGTCTCAGCAACCTAGTGAGACCCTATTTCAAAACAAAAAAATAAAAAGGGCTTTGCATGTAGTTTGGAGGTAGAATCCCCCTGGGTTCAATCCCCAGCATCTCACACACACAAAAAGATAAATAGCTGGGAGTGGTGGCGCGCCTGTAATCCCAGCCTCAGCAATTTAGGGAGAACCACAGCAATTTCACAAGACCCTGTTTCAAAATAAAAAATAAAATAGCATCGGGGTATATCTCAGAAGTAGAATGCCCCGGATTCAATCCCTAGTTCTCAAAATAAATAGATACATAAATAAATGCATAAATAGAAGGGAAAATCTAATCAGAATAAGAAAGTGGCAAATTAACATATAAAATATATATTTAAAAGTGGACAAAGGGTCAGAATAGACATTTTCACAAAGACAACTGACGAAGAAATGCGTGAAAAGGATACAACATCATGAGTCACTGGGGAAATGCAAATGAGAAGCGCAGTGAGATGCCATCTGTAAATCACAAGAAGAGCCAGCATGGTGGCGCACCCTGTGATCCCAGCACTTGGGAGGCTGAGACAGGAGGGTCACAGGTATAAAGCCAGCCTCAGCAACATGAGGCCCTCCACAACTTAGTGAGACCCTGATTCAAAATAAACAATAAAATAAGACTGGGGGTGTGGTTCAGAGGTAGAACAGCCTTGGGTTCAATAGTACCCAATAGTACCCCAGTACCATAAAGAAAGCAAGAAGAAAGAAGGAAGGAAGGAAGGAAGGAAGGAAGGAAGGAAGGAAGGAAAGAAGGAAGGAAGGAAGGAATCACTAGGATTGCTATAAATAAAAAGTCAAACAATAACAATTGGAAATATCATTGCCAGGTACTGGAAGAAGGTTGGAGAATGACTGCTAATAGGCATGGAGGTGTGTGTGTGTGTTACTCGGTATTGAACCCAGAGGCATTCTACCTCCAAGCTACACCCCCAGCCCTATTTTATTTTTTATTTAGAAACAGCATCTCACTTCGTTGCTGAGGCTGGCATTGAACCCATGATCCTCCTGTCTCAGCCTCCCAAGTACTGGGATTACAGGCGTGCTCCATGGTGCCCAGCTTTCTGTTTTCTGTTTAAGAATACAAGTGACTTTGAACATGTTTAAGTGCTTGTACATAGAGGCAAATAAGAAGGGAGCAGTTAAAGACACAAAGGAAATGGAGCCTAATCAGTGGTTCTAGGAGATCATATTTCCCACTCTTTCTTGGAAAAAAATATATGTTCAATAAAGAAATTTCTTCCTGGGTCCCTGGGGAAAAACCCAGGCTCTCCTCTAACTTTCCTCTTCATGCTTAGGTAATACAAAGATGAATCACCACTTTGAGTCACATTACACACCCTAGAAGATAAAATTCCAAAGCCCAGGATTTTATCAACACTTCAACTTTCATTAAAAATAGTAACACACACACACACACACACACACACACACACACACACACTGCTTTACCCAGTTAGGGCATAACTGCAGGCAGGCCACCTGCCTTGGCAAGAGACAGCGTGGTGAGCTGCTGCTTTCGTGTCTGCTCACCTCCTTGCACATTCTCAGCTGCTGTTGCTGACACTCTTTGTTGGAGCACTAGGGGTAGAAGACGAAAGGGAAGCAGAAAGTTCTGCCTTGACTGATACTATTTTAAGATGGCTTTGCACTCTCTGGTTTTGGCAGATGTCTAAAGCTGAGTCATTTTAAAAGATGGTTTCATGGATTCTTTGGAGACCATCCTGCAGCTCTCATGACATGAGCCATGCATTCTGTTCTTATAGAACCTGATCTACTTCTCAGAATCTCTATTAGAGACTCATCACTGTCACAGGGAATCTTCTTGGAAAACTTCTATGTGAAATTATGAATTTTCCTTATTGTTAAAGTCAGAAAAGTGATAGTTGTAAGTTATCTGCAGCCAAAGGCAGTCTCACTGATGGCTAAATTCTATTTTTCTCTTCCTGATATGCTGCTTATTTTATGGGTGGAGAGTTACCAATTGTGTGTTTGATTTCTCTTTAGGAAACTTCAAAGGTCCAGTTTGGAAGCTGAGGCTGAAGCTTAATGCCTTCAGAGCCTTAGAGTAAAGGTTTCCTGAATAAGAATGTTGAGAAACATACTGAATTTCTTATGAGGATGAATAAAAATTGTAGTAAGGAATTATTCTTAAGTACTGATGAGCCAGGCGTGGTGGCACACCCTTGTAATCCCAGTACTTGGGAGGCTGAGATAGGAGGATCGCAGGTTTGCAGCCAGCCTCAGCTACTTAGTCAGGCCCTCCGGAACTTACTGGGACCCTGTTTCAAAATAAAGAATAAAAAATAGCACTGGGGTGTAGCTTGGAGGTAGAAGCTCCTGGGTTCAATCTCCAGTATCGCAAAAAAAAAAAAAAAAGGATTGATGGATTGATGACTGGGGGTGTCTCCTAATTGTAGAACACTTGCCTAGCATGCTTGGGTCACCTCCCAGCACTGCAAAATATAAAAGTATTGAGTCTTACCCCAAAATCAAGGGCAAAGCCTCCCTAAGTGAGTTTTTTGAGACCGACAGATTTTATTTTCACTATATTTTTGAAATTAGATGGAATGTCCATATGTTTTAAGCAGTAACTCAATTTATCTGCCTTAAAAACTGACAAGAAACCAAAAACACTAGAACAACAATAATTTTGCCAGGCGTGGTGGCGCACGCTTGTAATCCCAGTACTTGGGAGGCAGAGACCGGAGGATACGGGTTCGCAGTCAGCCTCAGCTACTTAGTGAGACCCTCCGCAACTTAATAAGACCCTGTTTCAAAATAAAGAATAAAGCCGGGCGTGGTGGCGCAGGCTTGTAATCCCAGTACTTTGGGAGGAGGAGACCGGAGGATCCGGGTTCGCGGCCAGCCTTAGCTCTCTCGCTCTCTCTCTCCCTGTCTCTCTCTCTTTCTCTCCTTAGTGAGACACTCCGCAACTTCGTGAGACCCGGTTTCAAAATAAAGTATAAAAAGTAGGGCCGGGGGCGTAGCGCGGAGGTAGAACGCCCCTGCGTTCAATCCCCGATACCCCCCCAAAAAAATTAAAATAAAGAATAAAAAATAGGGCTGGGAGTGTAGCTCGGAGGTAGAAATCCCCTGGGTTCAATCCCCAGTACCGCTAAAAAAAAGAACAATAATTTGTACCCAGCTGCATGCCAATCTAAATACTTAATGAACCAATTTGAACCCAAGTACAACTGCTATTTTCAGATTCTTTTTTGGGGGTACTAGATGTTGAAAATCAGGGGTATTCTAGCTCTGAACTACACCCCCAGTCCTTTTTGGTTTTTATTTTTATTGCCTATTTATTTATTTATTTATTTATTTATTTATTTATTTTGTGTGTGTGTGTGATACTGGGAATTGAACCCAGGGGGCATTCTACCTCTGAGTTACATCCCCAGCCCTATTTTATTTTTTTATTTTGAAAGAGGGTCTCACTAAGTTGCTGGGGCTGTCCTGTAACCTGCGATCCTCCTGTCTCAGCCTCCCAAGTGCTGAGATTACAGCCATGTACCACCACACTTGGCTCAGATATCTTTTTAATTTCATAAGTAACTCATGAATATATTCTAAGAGTCTAATGATCTCAAAGTTCTTTTTCTTTGTATACATATTTACATATACATACATATATAACTTTAAAATTTTACATAAATCAACTGTTTTATAAACATATTGTTCTGTGGCTTGCATTTGTGTGTGTGTGTGCATGTGCGTGTGTGTGTGTATGTGCGTGCACGTGTGTGGCACTGGGGATTGTACCAAGGGGCATTATACCTCCGAGCTACACCACACCAGACCGATTCTATTTTTTATTTGGAAACAGGGTATCACTAAGTTGCTGAGACTGGCCGCGAACCTGTGATCCTCCTATCTCAGCCTCCCAAGTACTGGGATTACAGGCATGCTCCACCGTGCCCGTCTCTTATAATTTATTTAACCATATCTATTAATGGACATTTAAGTTCCTTCCAAATTTTAGTGTTTTTTTTTTGTTTTGTTTTGTTTTTTGTTTGTTTGGTTTTTTTTTGTTTTGTTTTTGGTGCTGTGGATTGAACCCAGAAGCATTCTACCTCCAAACTACAACCCCAGCCCGATTTTATTTCTATTTGGAAACAGTGTCTCACTAGGTTGCTGAGGGCCTTGCTAAAGTTGCTGAAGCTGGCTTTGAAACTGCGATCCTCCTGTCTCAGCCTCCCAAGTGCTAGGATTACAAGCATGTGCCCACGCCCAGCTCAAATTTTAGTTTTTATATAAAAAAACTGCAGTGACTAATAAAGCTTCTTTCAGTCATATTTTCTATAGTTTGTTGCTTTTTTTTGGTATTGGCGATTGAACCCAGGGTTGTTCTACCTCTGAGCTACACCTCCAGCCCTATTATTTATTTATTTATTTATTTATTTATTTATTTGTACTAGGGATTGAACTCAGGGACATTATACCTCCAAGCTAAAACCCCAGCCCTGTTTATTTTTTATTTTGAAACAGGGCCTTGCTAAGTTGCTAAGGCTGGCCTCAAACTTGTGTTCCTCCTGTCTCAGCCCAAGAACTGGTATTATAGGTGTTCATCACCACACCCAGCTTTTTTTCTATAGAATTTTTTTCTTTTTCTTCTTCTTTTTCCTTTTCCTTTTCCTCATCTTCTTCCTTTTTCTCTTTACTTTTTTTCTCTTTTGGGTGCTGGGGATTGAACCCAGGGGCATTCTATCTCCAAGCTACACCCCCAGCCCTTTTTATTTTTTTTTATTTTTTGAAACAGGGTCTTGCTAAATTGCTGAGATTGGCCTCAAACCCACAATACTCCTGTCTCAGCCTCCCAAGTACTGGGATTACAGGAATGCACCACCGTGCCTGGCTAGAATTTTTAAAAAATAAATTTAAGAGTATATACCTAGAAAAACAACAAAAAAATTCTATTAAATACTACCATATATGCCGGGCGTGGTGGCGCACGCTTGTAATCCCAGTACTTTGGGAGGCGGAGACCGGAGGATCCGGGTTCGCGGCCAGCCTCAGCTCTTACTCTCTCTCTCTCTCTCTCTCTCTCTCTCTGTCTCTCTCTCTCTCTACCTAGTGAGGCCCTCTGCAACTTCGTGAGACCTGGTTTCAAAATAAAGCATAAAAAAAAAAATAGGGCCGGGGGTGTAGCGCGGAGGTAGAACTCCCCTGTGTTCAATCTCCGGTACTGCAAAAAAAAAAAAAATACTACCATACATATGCTTGCTTAAAGTTCCTGCTTTAATTACATATAGAGAATTGTCTAACAGATTAATAATAAGATCCCATTTGAATAAATAGAACACTGCTTACATAGATATTACCTAGAAATATCTTTAATAAATGTCTCATGTCTCAAAATAGAACTGTAACAGACAGATTTATGAGATGACCGATCTAATTGGGAATGCAAGCTGACTTCAGGTACCCTTTATTATTCCTTCCTTCTGTCTTTCCTGCCTTCTTCCTTTCCCCCTGCATGCATCCCTCCTTTCTTCCCTCTTTTCACACATTATTCAATACACCTTTCAAGTCTTTGTGCTTCCATTACCCACGGAAAGGTATCTGTGTAATAATTATGAGGTATGGACAACTGGTAAGAGGTGTTGCTAATTTTCACAACCTGTTAGACTGAGCCGGGTGTGGTGGTGCACGCCTATAATCCCAGGACTTGGGAGGCTGAGATAGGAAGATCACAGGTTCACAGCCAACCCCAGCAATTTAGTGAGGCCCTCCACAACTTAATGAGACCCTGTTTCCAAATAAAAAATAAAATAGGCCTGGGGTATAGCTCAGAGGTAGAATGCCCCTGGGTTCCACCCCCATGGGAAATAAAAAAGGAAAAATGAAAGCTCTGTTTCCATAAGTGACTCTCTTTTAAGCAGTTCCAGAATTACACTTGTCAAGTTGTGTGTTTTTCATTACAAGGGAAGACTTGCATTACATTTTTATCGCCTGAAAGCAAACACAGCCCTGCCTTTCATGTTATGTGGTCTATAAATAGGTTTTCTCATTCAGCAGAAAGGAAGCAGAAATGTAAAACGATAAGTTTTACATAAGGTATTATGTATTCCTGTAGTTCACGGGTCAACAAACAGAACCACGACACCAAATCTTCCTCACATATTAGCCTGCATTAGCAGTAATTCTTAATTTGGCAACCTAAGAAGAATATTGTAACAGAATCAAGGTCTGAAGACATCAGAGAGTATTTTTAGACTTCTGAGGGGTCATGATCTGCTCCTTTTAGGTGTGGATTTCACGTATTAAAATTCAGTAACTGGTTTTCCTAACCTCATCATGCCCTTGGAGCAAAAAGCATAATGAAAACAGGCTGTATTCCCTCTGTGACTACAAAGGATACCTTTAAATTTCAATTCCAAGATTGTTTTCAGTAGTATTTCCACATGTTTACTGTTGAGCCCTAGGTCTTCCTAGGCAGCCAGTTATAAGTGGCTTCTGTGATTTGGCAGTATAAGAGCCCATAAAGGAATGAACACTGTTATTCACTGCCAATTAGCACAGTGCCAGGTTAAATATCAGTCAGGAGCCACAACAGGGTTCAGGAACATTCTACCTTCAAGCTAAATCCCCAGACCTTTTTTATTTATTTATTTATTTTTTTGAAAAAAGGGCCTCCCTAGGTTGTTTAGACTCTCACTAAACTGCTGAGGCTGGTGGCTCGAACCTGTGATCCTCCTGTCTCAGCCTCCCAAGTACTGGGTTTATAGGCATGCGCCACCACACCTGGCCTACTAGCTTGAATTTAATTTAACCATACTAAAGAAAGAAAACTTTGGGGGCTTTGTAAATAGATTTCAAAGAATGCCACAAACCTGGCTTAAGTCTCAATTGAGTCTTTTCAAAAAAAAAGTTAACTTAGGAAGCTGAGACAGGAGGATCGCAGGTTCATGGCCAGCCTCGGCGATTTAGCAAGGCCCTCTGCAACTTAGTGAGACCCTGTTTCAAAATAAAAAAAGGTCTAGGTGTGTATCTTGGAGGTAGAATATCCCTGATTCAATCCCAAGTACCAAAAATAAATAAATAAATAATAAATAAATAAATATTTAAATAGAACAAGAAAATAGAAAATTAACATATAAAACATATACACCCATTTTCAGAACTACAGAAAAGTAGATATACATAGAAAAAGTTCTGCAAGGATTCACACCACTTTATCATACAGTAGCTGCTTTGGAAATCAGGATTGTGGAAGGAAAGATTTTAACTTTTAAATTTAAGCATTTTAAGCCAGGCTTAGTGGCACATGCTTGCAATCCCAGTACTTGGGACATGCTTGTAATCTCAGTACTTGGGAGGCTGAGACAAGAGAATCACAGGTTCGAGGACAGCCTCAGCAAGTAGTGAGACTCTCATCAACCTAGAGAAACCCTGTTTCAAAATAAAAATAAAATAGGGCTGGGGGTATAGCTCAGAGGTAGAATGCCCCCAGGTTCAATCTCCAGTACCACATACAAAAAAAATTTTAAACATTTTGTACTGTTGCAACTAAAAAGTATGATAATCAAAAAATGTTTATTGAACTTATGTAGTGTGCCAGCACTGGAATATATACATGGAATATATCATTGAACAAAACAAAAATTCCTGTTCCCATAAAGCTTACATTCAGTTTCTTTACAACAAATTTAAAAAAAAAAACACTGAAGTGCCTTAAATTCAAGTTTCATTCAATCAACTTCCCCAGAAAATATTAGCAGAGGGGACTGCTTTCTTAAGCAGAGTAAGTCACAATGAGGTGTGTGTGTGTACTGGGGATTGAACCCATGGCATACCACCTCCCGGCTACCCCCAGTCCTTTTTAGTTTTTATTTTGAAACAGCTAAATTGCTGAGTCTGTGCTTGAACCTTTGTTCCTCCTATCTTAGCCTCCCAAGTACTAGGACTACAGGCGTGCTCCTCTATGCTCAGTTTGTGTGTGTGTGTCTTTTGTTTTGTTTTGTGGTACTGGGGATTGAACCCAGGGGTATCCTACCTCAGAGCTATACTCCTACCCCTTTTTATCTAGAGTTTTGTGGGGTTTTTTGTTTTGTTTTGTTTTGTTTTTCTTGATGCTGGGGGATGAACCCAGGGCCTTGAACATGCTAAGCAAGGATTATTTAGTTTTTTGATTGTTTATTTGGAAACGGTGTTGTTGAGAGTCTCGCTATGTTGCTGAGGTTGTCCTAGAACCTGTGATCCTCCTGTCACAGCCTCCCAAATACTGGGATTACAGGTGTGTGCCACATGCCAGGCTGGTTTTGTTTTTAATGATTAGAAGAACAAAAGATATAGGTGAAGATGGAAAAGTAGAAAAAAACAAACAACAGAAATCAGCTATTGATAATACCATAATATATAAATTACTTTGTGTATGTGTGTGTGTGGTACTGGGGATTGAACCCAGGGGCATTCTACCTCCAGGCCACACCCCCAGCCCTACTTTTTATTCTTTATTTTGAAACAGGGTCACACTATGTTGCGGAGGCCTCACTAAGTAGCTGAGGCTGACCGCGAACCCGGATCCTCCAGTCTCAGCCTCCCAAGTACTGGGATTACAAGCGTGCCCACGCCTGGCTATATATAAACTACTTTTGTCTCCAATACTACTCACATTTTTTGTGTGTGTATGGGGATTGAACCCAGGGGCATTCTACCTCTAAGTTTACACCCTGTCCTATTTTTTATTCTTTATTTTGAAACAGGGTCTCACTAAATTGCAGAGGGCCTCACAAGTTGCTGAGGCTGGCCGTGAACCTGCGATCCTCCTGTCTTAGCCTCCCAAATACTGGGATTACAGGCATGCCACCACGCCTGGCTTAGTCACATTTTATGTCACAAAATTATCAAAACTATGAATCATAAAACTTGAACCAAAAATACAGATTAGGATTTACATTTGTAACAGAATCTGGTTTCTGTGGCACATCTGGTTTCTATGCACATAAAGAGTTTTATCCTTTTGCAATTTGGATATCAGATGACAGAAGAAGAAACCTATGAAGGAAAGGAAAGTATAACAAAATATGAACTGATTTGAGCCTTTGAATCTTAGCCTAGCTGATGTAGCTAATTTGCCGAACAAGGTATTGTAGATATTCCAGAGCAGGGTCATTTATTGCATTGCAATTGAATAAACCAAGGGGCCAAGTGATTGCTTCAAAATTTCCCTTTAAGCCAGGTGTGGTGGTGCAAGCTTGTAATCCCAGTACTTGGGAGGCTGAGACTGGAGGATCTGTGTTTGCGGCCAGCCTCAGCAACTTAGTGAGGCTCTCCACAACTTAGTGAGACCCTGTTTCAAAATAAAGAATAAAAAAAATAGGACGGGGGGTGTAGCTCGGAAGTAGAATGACCCTGGGTTCAATCCCCAGTACCACAAAAAAAAGTACTGCAAAATTTTCCTTTAATTACAAATTGATTCTCTTCTTTCAAGGGTGACTCATATTTATGATTTAATATTTTCCAAGATCAAAAAAGCACTTTATATTTTTCGCACTTGGAAAACACTTATTTTTATTTATGAGCACAAACATATTTTTGAAATGTTTTTTAGACATGTACATGAACATCATACCATTCATGGTGAAGTTTCAATCAAGTTTAATTGTTCATAAATTTATACTTGAAGATTTTCTCTGCTACATGATGCATTTTATATTTGATTTGATTTGATTTTCAATGCTACAGCAAAGTCTTAAAAATGCTGTATATATCTTGCACCTTAGCAGTCATACTGAAGGAAAGGCTAATAACCAAGCACTCATCCATAACAATCAGAACTTTATTCCTATGGAATGACATAAATGATGCTATAGAGAGCCACTGCACATATGAAGATAAATTCTGTATCATATACTCATTCAATTATCACTCTGTTAATCTTGGATTCTGAAATATGTATAAATATCAATATGACTAATAATTGGGTTACATCCTGATGAACTCATTATATATTGAAAATGTTGTAAGCTGAGCCAGGTATTGTGATGTACACTACATGGGAGGCTGTGACAGGAGGATCACAGATTAGGGACCAGCAGTTCACAGTAGCTTAGTGAGACCCTATTTCAAAATAAAAAGTAAGCTCTGCGCCACCTCGGCGGCCTCTGCACCAGGTATCAGACCCCTGTGTCCCCACGCGTCACCTCGGCAGCCTCTGCGCCTGCCCTGGGCCTCGGACTCCCCCCGCCGCGTCACCTCGGTGTGTTCTGCGCCCACCCTAGATCTCGGCGCCACCCCAGGAGCCTCTGCGCCACCTTGGCGGCCTCTGCGCCACCTTGGTGGCCTCTGTGCCAGGTACCAGACCCCGGTGTCCCCGTGCATCACCTCGGCAGCCTCTGCGCCTGCCCCGGGCCTTGGATCCCCGTGTCACCTCGGCGGACTCTGCGCCAGCCCCAGGCCTCCATGCCACTCCGGCAGCCTCTGCGCCACCTCGGCGGCCTCTGCGCCAGGTACCAGACCCTGGCGTCCCTGCACGTCACCTTGGCAGCCTCTGCGTCTGCCCTGGGCCTCGGACTCCCCCTGTCGCGTCACCTCGGTGTGCTCTGCACCCGCCCTAGGCCTCAGCGCCACCCCAGTAGACTCTGCGCCACCTCGGCGGCCTCTGTGCCAGGTACCAGACCCTGGTGTCCCCGTGCGTCACCTCAGCAGCATCTGCGCCACCTCGGCGGCCTCTGCGCCAGGTACCGGACCCCGGCGTACCTGCCCATCACCTCGGCAGCCTCTGCGACTGCCCCGGGCCTCGGATCCCCCCACCCCCGTGTCACCTCGGCGGACTCTGCGCCAGCCCCAGGCCTCCGCGCCACGCCGGCAGCCTCTGTGCCACCTCGGCGGCTTCTGCGCCACCTCGGCAGCTTCTGCAGCAGGTACCAGACCCCGGTGTACCCGCGCGTCACCTCGGCAGCCTCTGCGCCTGCCCTGGGCATTGGACTCCCCCCGCTGCATCACCTTGGCGTACTCTGTGCCCGCCCCAGGCCTCAGCACCACCTCAGCAGCCTCTGCGCCACCTCGGCAGCCTCTGCTCCAGGTAACAGACCCCGGCTTCCCTGCCCCTTGCCTCGGCAGCCTCTGCGCCTGCCCTGGGCCTCAGAACCCCCCCCCCATCACCTCGGCGGACTCTGCGCCAGCCCCAGGCCTCTGCGCCACCCCGGCAGCCTCTGCGCCACCTTGGTGGCCTCAGTACCACCTCGGCAGCCTTTGCGCCCGCCCCAGGCCTTGGCTTCACCTCGGGGACCTTTACACCCACCCCAAGCCTCGACTTCACCTCAGCGGCCCCTGCGCCCAGTACTAGACCCAGGCATCCCCTCGCATCACCTCGGCAGCCTCTGAGCCTGCCCCGGGCCTCGGATTCCCCCCGCTGCGTCACCTCGGCATACTCTGCGGCCACCCCAGGCCTCGGCGTCACCCCGACAGCCTCTGTGCCACCTTGGCGGCCTCTGCGCCAGGCCTCGACTTCACCCCGGCAGCCTCTGCATCCGCCCCAGGCCTCGGCATCACCTCGGCAGCCTCTGCGCCAGGTACCAGACCCCAGTGTCCCCACGCGTCACCCAGGCAGCCTCTGTGCCTGCCCCGGGCTTCAGCGTCACCTCGGCGACCTCTGTGCCAGAGCCCGGATACCCTCTGGCGCCGCCACCCAAGACCCGTGCGACTCTCCGGGTTGTCTCTGAGTCAGGACATGCCCTGGCGCTGACACCTGAGATCTAGGAGCACACGCTCCCCGCTGGGACCCACGCGCGATCCTCTGTGCCATGCCACATAACCTGTACACCCTTAGGCGCCCCTACTTGATACCTGGAGCCCGCACTTCCCACGGGCCCGTTTGAAATCCTCAGCAGAGCGCATCAGAGCCCGGGCACCCTCCGGCGACATTGCCCAACACCCGGAACACGTGTGCATTCCTAGGAGCCCAGGAAACCCCAGCACCTGCACCTCAGAAAGAAGGCACCTTCCTGCACCATCACCCATGACTCAGTACCCACATCCAACACAGCGCCTCGAAGTGCTCCTCACGTGACAACACCTGAGCTCCAGACCCTGCATACCCCTCCACACACAATATCATGCCCCAGCCAACCGGACAAGAGGGATCCACAGCCTGCAGCATACTGACCCAATTGAGACTACAGGAGCATACACAGAAAGGAAAATGATGCAGAGGCAACAGAAACAAAATGTAAACACCGAAAATGCAAAACTGAAGAACAATGAGGAAACAAGAATCACCCACAATGCATCAACAAGTGAGATCACTGACTCCGACCTGCAGGAAATGCAAGACGGAGAATTCCGAATTTTGATCTTCAGAATGATGAAAGGCCTCAAAGTAAGCATAGAGGAGATGAAGGAGGAAGTTGAGGCTCTAAGGAAGAATCAGAAAGAAACTCTGAATGAAATGAAGGAATCAATAAACGAAGTAAAGACTGCAATAGAAACCAACTCTAGTAGGCTCAACCACATGGAAAATAGGGTATCGCTCCTGGAAGACAGCTCATTCAAAACTGAGAACACAGTCAATGATATACAGAAGATATTACAACAACACGCCCTGGCCATTCAAGAAATACAAGACAATGCAAGGCATCCTAATCTAAGGATAAAAGGCATTGAAGAAGGTTTAGAAGCACAGAACAAGGGTATAAGAAACCTCTTCAAAGAAATAATTTCAGAGAATTTTCCGAACATAGAGAAAGATATGGATATACACATACAGGAGACATACAGAACGCCGTTAAGACAGGACTAAAGAAGGACCTCCTCTCGCCACGTAATAATTAAAATGACTAACATAGAGGCCAAAGAAAGAATCCTAAAAGCAGTAAGAACAAAAGAACGGGCGACATACAGGGGCAAAACAATAAAAATCACCCCAGACTTCTCAACTCAAGTCAGGAATGCCAGGAGGGATTGGTACAAAGTACTCTGGACCCTGGAAAAAAACAACTTCTAACCAAGACTGAAATATCCAGCAAAGCTATCATTTGAAATTGATGGAGAAATAAAAATGTTCCATGATAAACAAACATTTAAAGAATTCATGAGGACCAAGCCAACACTAGAGAAAATCCTGAAAGAAATAAACCACAAAGAAGGAAAAACAAGCAATCTTCAGAACCACAGGAGAGGTGAACTTCACCAGGTAGGCAACTAAACAAGGAGATTTGTCACCACAGCAAATAGAAAATAAAACTCAAAAATGATAGGAAACAAAAATCATATCTCTATAATAACATTGAATGTCAAAGGACTCAACTCCCCAATTAAAAGGCACAGACTGGCAATGTGGATCAAAAAGCATAACCCAACTATATGCTGTCTACAAGAAACTCACTTTCTAGCCAAAGATACTCATATGCTAAAGGTAAAAGGATGGAAAAAGATATACCATTCAAACGGAGATCGAAAACAAGCAGGGGTAGCAACGCTT
>PVJS01041754.1:0-17825 GCA_004027185.1 Glis glis
TCCTCCTCATCTTAATTTAGGAATTTCTGTCTCTTGCACAAAGGGATACTTTACCCCTCACTGAAGCATAGGGCAATGGCTTAGCAACTGCCCACAGGCATCTGTGAAATTGGACTGTTCTTACAAGGCCAGAATGTTTGGGCTGAATGTCAATGAATCTAAAACATGATCAAATAATGTACCTTTCACTACCACATGTGAGTTAAATGATTAGGAGCAAAACTGCTCGGAGCAAAGCTGTGATATTTGATCAAAGCCAGAATGTGAGAAAAATGGCTACACTTGGTTTATCCAACACCAAGTCTGGATTCTTTTCCACATTCCCAGCTGAACACTCCACACCTCTGTCTGTTTAGGAACCTCCCGGGGAAGAAGCGATTACATAGTCACACAGATGTTTGTCATCTTTGTGTCTCATTTGGAACTGTAGGTAAATGCAAGCAGTTCTGCCTTGGGAATGATCCTAGAAGGGAGAAGGGGAGGGCTAGGCCATGTCAGCCATCTCTGAGTGATGAAGATGTCTGTGCCTCTGGGGTTCTTTCATAGAGATCAGCCCGTGGAGGTCAGGGCTTTGAGGCAGGAGTGGACATAAACATGGTTTTCTAATGTTGAGAATAAAGATAAATATAACTGGGTGTGATGATGCATACCTGTAATCCCAATAATTGGGAGGCTGAGACAGGAGGATTGCAGGTTCAAGGCCAGCCTCAGCAACTTAGCGAGACTCTCAGCAACCTAGAGAGACCCTGTTTCAAAACAAAAAAATATAAAAGGGGCTGGGGTAGGGCTCAGAGGTAGAGTGCCGGAGAGTTCAATCCCCAGTACCAAAAAAAAAGATAATTACAGATAATTATGGTAACAGAGATGACTATAATGATGATAGAGTATAGCATATAACAAAGGACCCTATAGTCATGGAATTATATACACATCAGCACCAAGCAAGATGGTAATCAATTATGACTTTCTTAATAGATGCTGGACTGGAGAACTTAGTTCATTGAGAATCTTACATGGGGATTTCTACCTCCTTCTCAGTGAAGATTTATGCAAGAGCAGGTTCGTACCTTTGCAATGTTAATACAGGTTAAACCCAAATCATATCCATCACTGTGAAAGGAGAAGGGAGGTGACAGGAGAATATGCTGTCCTGTGGCTTCTAGTTTAAAAATAGCCTAAACTGCCCATCCTATGACCAGAGCTCCCAAACAAGACAAAAAGAACAGAATAGAGATAACTAGATCTTCCACTCAAAAAGAAAGGATTGGTCCTTTCAAGTACTGATTCGTAAAAATAGGTGACATATAAGTAAGAAAGCAAGGAAACTAACTCAGTGCCTGGTTCTTATCTAAGGCATGAAGATCCTGCCTACTAATAAAATGTGACTGTGGGTTTTTACTTATGGAAATAAACTAGTAACAGTGGTAGGCAATGAGATTGGAACACATTTTATTATGAGAGAAAAAGGGGTCAACAGAAATCCACCTTCTCCAGTCTAGCCTGAGATATTAATATTCTTGCTCCTTCAGAATAATGACAAAACCTAGCCTAATAGATACCAGTCATCCTCTTAACTCCCAGAAATATTATTTATCTAAGGAAAAGGATTGACAGGAGGAATCTCTGTTTCCAATAAGGATTTCCCAAGAGCTAACTTGCAAAAAAAGATAAAGGAATGTTCATAATGCTTCAGTGGCTACCTTTTAGCTTCAGATTGCCCCCTTCAGTGATGATGGCAGCCCAAACAAGATGTGTTATGTGTGAGGACAGATGTGCAGGTGATAACCATCCTAGACACAGGTCAGATCAGCCGAGCAGCCTATCAGATATCTTTCTTCACACACATTGCATTTAAAGATGAGATTGGGAAAGCATGCAGAAGGCCCTAATCGCTTAGAGGAAAGGCGTTGCATAACAAAGTGAATATATGTTTACAACTGGGCACTCAATATGTACAAAAAGCAAAGTCTTCCCCCACCTGCATTTGCCTTTTCCCTGCCTTGCCTAACCTATGGCAGAACTTCGAGAAGCAAATCCATCAGAGCCTCATAAGATAAACTGTTCCAGCCCCATCATTTCTTCACAAAGTGTCTTTGGGTAAGTTCCTGATGACCCTGGACTTTTGCTTTGGGGGAAGAGTTACCTGCATTGTGTAGACAAAGGAGAAATGATTAGCCTAAGCAGCGAATGATTTGAGTAGCCCAGCACCTATGCCAGCCAGGTATGATGAACCAGGCACAGTCTACCCTGTTGCATCCTACTCTGCAACCAAGTGTCCTTTTTCTGGTACCTTGAGTGCCACAGTCTTTTTTTTTTCAATTTTAGTGGGGGTTTTGTTGGCTATTTCACTGATTAAAATGCTCCCAACCTTGGTGCTGAAGTGCTGTCTAGTGTTTCTAAGTGCAAGAAGGCTGTACTATGCTCAACAAAGCAAATGAGTGTTACATAAGCTTTGTTCACACCTGAGATAGTGTTGTTAGTCCTTAAGTTCAATGGTAATGAATCGACAGTGCTTATTAAGCAAGATGTCTTTAAACAAACACACAGATAAGACAAGGTGCTATATTGATTATTTGATGAAAATGTTGTGACCAGAGGCTCACAGGAACCCAATCTTGTATTTCCCTTACGAGCACTGGCTCAATATCTGCTAACTCAGTGTTTGCAGCATTTTATATAACATAACCAATGTGATTGGCAGGGATTAACGTATTTGGTATACATTTCCTCACAGTAATCTGTGTGTGTTATTAGGATGGTCATTATGATGTCCCCATATGTCAGATGAGGAAATTGAAGAGCAAAGAGGCACACTCATTTTTCCACTACTACACAACCACCTAATTCAAATTCAGGTCTCAGTTTTAGCTGTCTGGATTCCCACCATGAGTTTTCTGCAGTCCATTGGTCTTCTTTGTAATCTCTGTACCACTGGCTTGTTTTTACCCCACAATAGATACACATTAGAACCAGTTTTCTTACTGATTTTGCCTCTTGAGTCTGAAGTTTCTCTTGGAAGCTTCTCTCCATGAGAATGGTTCTAGTTCTAGTGATTCGCAGTCATTTACATACATAGCAGCTACACAAGCTAGTGCTAGACTCTGATATGAGCTCTAGTACAACTCCACCATTTATAATTCATGGGGCCTAAATAACCTGTGCACTCTGAACCCGATTCCTCAGTTACAAAGCAGTCATAATAGTCCTTGCCCACATTTCCTCCCAAGACTGTTCACTTTCTCAAGTTCAGCATAAATGTACCTGACACTGTACTGGTACACAGAAAGATACAGAAGAAAACAAACACAACTGCTTTCCTTGAGAAACTGTCAGTTTATTAAAGAAGATGAAGGGTGTGTATATACAACAATAGTAAATAAATGAGTGTCGATCACAAAATAAAGTAATGGGTTATGGAAAGGGAAGAGGGAAATGTTACTTCCATATAACAGGTATCTGGGATGACTTTAAGAGAAGAGAAGAGTGTGAAATCAGCCAAGGAGTAGCAGTAATAATAACGATAGCTGTCATTTAAAGACTGTGTAGTATCCCCTTGACCCTTTGTATGCACAATTACCATGTCCATCTACAAGAATGCATTATGTAAATTTCAGACAATGGAATACAACATGCAGTTTTTCAGCATTAGCATGATTGATATTTGGGATCAGATAACCCCTTGTTTTGGAGTGCCATGTCCTCTGTACTGTGCATTATGGGGTGCTTTACAGCACCCTTGGCCTGTACCCAGTAGATGCCAGTTACAACTTGTGCCCCCCACAAGTTGTAACAATTAAAATTATCCCCAGACATCACCAAATATCCTCTGGGAGGCAAAATCACCCTGTGGAGAGCCAATGCTCGATAGTAATTCACGTGGTGTGCTGGAAAAGGGCATGATTTCATGAGGTAGACAGATAGGAGTTAAGATACTCTGCCACCTGGTCATTGGGAAATTTCTCTGACTTATTTTTCAGCTGTAAATGGGATTAATACTAAGTATGATTATGGTAAGTGGACAAAATATGATGTGTAAAGTCCTTGCTTTGGCACAGAGAACACAGTAGATATTATTTTTATGTGACCTGATGATAACCTAGATGTCAGGAATTATCTTTATCTCTCCTTTTCAGAAGATCCAACTAAGATCAGCGAGGTTCAATATTTTTCCCAAGGCCACTTTGTTCTCAAGGACAAAAGCAAGTGGACCTTCCTGGATTGCTTTAGCCAATAACCATACTTCAACAGATCAAGGTAAGATTGGCAAAGGAGAGGGAAGGTGGTGTAAATCAATCCAGGAGGGCAAGGCATTATATGGGCTAGCAGCCAAAAACTGTTATGAGGCTCAAATGACATAATTCAGGTATAAGAAATGAGGGAAGGTTTTGATATATCCTTTGGAAAGAGAACTCTGACCAGGTATAGTGAGAAAAGAAAAAGAGTGGATGGAAGAAAGTATACTTATATTGAAAATTCAAACCAACAGTATAATTTGGTGAACTCTCATTTTAAACGATCATTTACAAAAGCACTCTCAATAAACAGACCTAAGAGTTTAATGAGTCACACCTTCATAATATTTAAGTGTCAGATTCCATGCTGTCAAGAGGGATAGCTGTTAGGATCACATTTTATTCTAAGATACTAAGCAAGTAGCAGATTGAAGAAAATGATGATTTTTTAAAATCCTTTCATTGGTGTATTGTAATTATACATCATAGGGAGATTTAAAGTGATACAAACATACAAGAACACAACATTTGGTGAATTTCCTTCCACATTCCATTCCGTTCTCCTCTCCTTCCTCCCCATATATGTTCGTGAGATTGGTAGTGGTATCTTCATATATGGACAGAACATTACTTGAATTGTTCCCTTCCTCGATTCCAACTTTTCCTCCCCCCCCAACCTCCCTCCTCCAATCCCCTCCCACTCTTCTATTGGTACTTCTCCTTATTTATCTAAAGTCTCTTTTGTTTCCTATTTTCTCTCTAGCTTCCACATATAAAAGAAAACATACCACCCTCGACTTTCTGAGTCTGGCTGATTTCATTTAGCATAATATTCTCTCGTTCCATCTATTTTCCTGAAAATGACATAAATTTGTTCTTCTTTGTGGCTGAGTAAAAATCCATTTTGTATATATACCACATTTTCTTTATCCATTCATCTGCTGGTAGACAACTAGGTTGGTCCCATAATTTGGCTATTGTAAATTGTGCTGCTATTAACATGGATGTGCATGCAGCATTATAGTATTCTGACCTTAATTCTTTTGGAAAGATATCGAGGAGTGATATAGCTGGGTCATATGGTGGCTCCATTCCTAGTCTTTTGAGAAACCTCCATACTGATCTCCACAGTAGTTGTACTAATTTCCAGTTTCACCAACAGTGTATAATAGTTCCTATTTTCCCACATCCTTGCCATATCACCAGTTATTATTGCTTGTATTCTTGATGATTGCCATTCTAACTGGAGTTAGTATAGTTTTGATTTGCATTTTCCTGATTGCTACCGACATTGAACATTTTTTCCATATACTCTTTTGGCCATTTGTATTTCTTCCTAGAAATTAGACCAGAAAAAAAGGATGATTTTATTAAAGGAGCTAATAACCAAAGCAATAGAGATATTTGTTTTTACTTAAACAACAATGAGAAGTCCTTTCAATATTCAGAAGTCCTGGGACCTAGTCACAATTCTGATGACTGCAAGCTCTGTGATCTTGGCCATCAGACCAAACCCCCCTCACTGAACCCCAGGGTCCCTACCTGCAAAATAAAAGAGGGAATTTGGGCCACATGCAATCAGGTCCCTTTCTACTCTGACATACCAGGAATCCGAGTTTGTCCCACATTTCTGAGCTCAGACGTATCCTCTCCAGCTATCTACTTTTTTAAAGGCCACTGTGTGGCAGCCCTGACTTGGCAGAGCACTGACCTTTTCAAAAGAAATATGGCTATTCTGTATTTACTGCTGCAACTCGTTGATTTGCCCTGCCCCTTCTCTGTTGAGAAACCCATTTCTTCTTGCCTCTTGCCCTTCCTGTCTCCTACACTCCCACTCATCTGAGAGTTGTTCAGCTTGGAAGCCAGACCGGTAGCTATTCACTGTGGGGGCGTTTTCTCTCACCATCGTGTCTTACCACCATGCAATTATAAAGATTTTCTCTCAGGCAGGCTTAATGCTCAGCATCCATAGCTCTTAGCATGTTAGAACAGAAAAGGAGCACAGAGACCTACAGATTTGTTTTCCAAGAACAGAAACAGAGGCCGGGAAAATTCAAGAACGCCACAGAGGCAGAGCAGGTACCAGGGCACGATCTCTCAGACTTGTTCCTATCAGTCCTTTCCTGAGTGACCAGGCATTAAATGTTTTACTGGGACCTTATTTCTTTGGTAAAATGAGAAAACAGAGGAATTTCAAGTCTAAGACTTTAAAGTAATACAAGAACATTCATGCTAAGTGAAATCAGCCAGACTCGGAAATCAATCAAGGGCAACATGTTTTCTCTATGTGGAAGCTAGAGAGAAAATGGGAAAGAGAAAGGACTTCATGAAAATGAGAAGCGAGACCAGCAGAAGAGTGGAAGAGGAGTGGGGGAAGGAGGAAGGGAAGGGAAAAAGGAGGCCTGAGGAAGGACATAGACCAAATCATAGCCGGGCGTGGTGGCACACGCTTGTAATCCCAGTACTTGGGAGGTTGAGACCAGAGGATCCGGGTTCGCGGCCAGCCTCAGCTACTTAGTGAGGCCCTCTGCAACTTAGTGAGACCCTGTTTCAAAATAAAGAATAAAAAATAGGGCTGGGGGTGCAGCTCGGAGGTAGAATGCCCCTGGGTTCAATCCCCAGTACCGCAAAAATAAATAAATAAATAAATAGACCAAATCATGCTATATTTGTATATGAATGTACCACACCAGTCTCATTAGCATGAGGGAGGAGGAGGGTGCAGAGGGAAACACATGGAGAGGTGTTGTGTATGTATGCATGTATATGAATGTATCCCTTTGAATCACTACCCTGTACAACTACAATGAACCGATTTAGAAAAAAAGAATGAAAATTAATGAAGACAATGATTAGCTAGTGATGAAAGGTGAGAAATGTTGAATGTTAGTGAGAAAATGTACCTTTGACCACTAGTCTTTAGGAATATGCCCAATGGATCTGGACTTTATGACCAGAACCTTTTCCAGTCTAGGTTTTCAGACTGGGAAAGTACAGATCTGGATTTTCATTTGGAAGTACTTGGGGGCAGGGATGTGGGTCTGTTTTTTTTCACTGATACAGCCCAAGTGCCTAAAACAGTACCTAACACATAAGAGACACTCAATGGATATTTGTCAGGGGGCTTTCTGGTTCACACAGAAATATTAGCATAGTTCGTTAGGGTAGATACATGGTAAAGAAAACACACTCAACTTGAAACAAAAATACCTAACTTCCACCCCTAAATATATGGCCACTTCTTGCTTGGGCAAGACACATTTCACTGAGGTTCAGATTTCTCAAAATAAAAATAATTGTAGCCGGATGCGGTGGCGCACACTTGTAATCCTAGTACTTGGGAGGCTGAAACCAGAGGATCCTGATTCATGGCCAGCCTCAGCTACTTAGTGAGGCCCTCTGCAACTTAGTGAGACCCTGTTTCAAAGTAAAGAATAAAAATATAGGGCTGGGGGTGTAGTCTGGAGGTAGAATGCCCCTGGGTTCAATCCCCAGTACCGCAAAAAAAAATAAATAAAAAATAAAAATAATTGTTACCAATTTTAAAGAGTTGCAAGAATTCAATGTGTTAATAAATGACTCCTCCCCCCACAAAAATCCCCACTTTGATGCAGATGTGAGATGTATAGACTATATAAAATAAATTGTCTTAGCCTGGGGATTGGTTTCAGGGAAACCTCTTAATCCCAGCAGTGGTGTGTACAATCATATGGATTTATTTATTTGTCTGACAAGTGGGTCCTTGGCTCTCATCCAAGTCTCAAGAACATTCATGATTTCCAAAATGAAGTGCTATTCACACAAAGTAAGGCAGCCATAATGGCTCTTTGAACGAGCCCAGCATATCCTTTGTCCCTGACTCCTCACCCACCTGGATCACTACTCCTGGTCCTCTTACCTGGGTTCCGGAGCCCCCACACATCAGTTGGCTTGCTTAGCAACCTGTCTTCCCAAAAGGTGCCTGCTGGTGGAATCTCAGCCTGCTCAGTCTCACGCTGGGATTCTTCCACTCTGAATACCTGGTGTGAACCTCCAGTTACCTGTAGCTTCTGCTTTAACGCCTTCATCCACACCTTTAACTCCATCTGCAATTTCCTGCTGCCCTGTGCTAAGTCTGAAGACCCATAGTGCCCCTCGTCTCCTTCTACATCTGGCACCTGCTTTAATATAGCATCATCTTTCTTCCCTGCCTCCCTCCCTTCATCCCTTCCTTCAAGAAAGATTAATCAGGCACCTATCATTTACTATTCCATACATCCCTCAATGAGTTCATTAATATCTTCCTCCAAAAAACATCGTCTGAGTACTTGCTATGCATCAGAGCTGAAGAGTATACCTGTTCCCTTGTGAAACTTATGTGAGTTTGAGGACAGAAAGATGAAAAAAGTCATGCCCTGGCCTTCACAGTGGACGCAGAATGTGTGAAGCTTTGGCAGCGTTCATATCTAGGATGAGATTTTTAGCCTTTATTTTACAATGGGGAGTTGTTGAAGTTTTTTAAGCAAGAAAACTGACATGTGCAAAGTGATATTTTAGGCAGTTCAATCTGGTGACATCTGCAGGGTAGACTGGAAGTGGCAGAGCCTGGGGGCAGGGAGTCTATTACTGTAATTGTCAAGAAGAAAGGTAATTAGGGTCTAGCCTACGATGGTGACTTTGAGAGCAGGGAGAAGTGGAGAAACAGTGAAGGCTTTATGAAGACTCAGTGGGATAGTGTGCAAAACAATAGGAAGATGAACAAAAGATGGTTCCAGCACCCTAAAAGACAACTGGCAGAGCTTAATCCCCATCTCCCTTGCTCCCCTGTCTGTTTTCTTCACTTCTGGGTGGTTGTACAGCTTTTAATATCTCCTTGGCATGTATTTTAAACTTCAACTGCCCTGTCTCCATCCATCGCCCACACTGTCATTAAGGGATGTACGTGAAGAGGCTGAACACTCATAGAGGAAATTGCAGGCTTGCATTGCTCAGGTGTCACCCAGAAAAGATTGCTCCAAAGGTCAGCCCCTCCCCTGGCATCTAATGACCCCTTCATTTCCTTCCACTCCCTTCCCGAGGTTGTATTTCAAAGCTTTCATGGGGAACCAAGATAAAAAAGAATCAACAGACACCCCTGTTGTGTCTGCTGCCGCACCAGGGCCAGCAAGAATCTGCAGGAAAAAATGACAAGGGCGCCCAAGGAGAGTCAGCTAGGGGGAGGAGTGGGGAGGGATGAGGGAGGCACTGTCACCTGCCATCTCAGCCTGCTGAGTGGCGGAGCGCAGCTGGTAATTACCAGTAAGCAACGGGATGCCCAACCCTCTGAGAAAGCCAGGCTCTGGGAAAGTTTTCAGCAGTGCTTGGGGCTTCTAGATTGATCATTCTTCACTTCTTTACGTATGATCTCCCCAAAGGACTTCTTCCCCATCCTCCCCATCCCCAGCATCACTGGAGTCCTTCCTATTCAGGAATGAAAATATATTGTTAGCTTCAAACACAGCATTTAAGATGTTTTGGGTGAGCCATGGATACCTAGGCAGTCTCAAAATTGCATAGCTTCCCCCCTTCCCCAACACCCCACTTCTCACCCAAATTAGCCAGCACTTGAAAATAGGTTGGCGCTACCAACCAGCAAAGAGTATTCCTGGTACAACAGCTTCCTCTCCTCTTTCAAGATATCAGGTAATACTGACTCAAGAATGAGGATCCACCATGACCTTCAGTCACTTTTCTCTAGGCTCCTGAGATGCTGTCTAACCCTTGATTGCCTCTACCCTATAGGTCTCCTGCTCACCCTATCCCTAACAACAGCACGGGTATTATAGGAATGTGCAGATCACAAAAACCAAGTTGTAATTATACCTAAATCTCTATTTTTACCATCTGCCTGGAGCCATCTGCTACCTGGTCCCTGTTGTTGGAATACATTAAAAGTAGGGAGAGCAGCCCAGCAAGGGAGACAGTGTAGGGGTTGACAATGTCAAGATCAAATGCAGGATCCCCTCAATAAAGTTCTCACTGTTAAAGCCACCCCACCTCTAAAGTGCTTTCACACCCAACATCTGATTTAGGCTTTGCATTAATCCTACCCAAGAATAATCACTTACTCCTCTTATGCAGATGAGTGGCAAAAGCCTGAGAGAGGTCACAAGATCACGCAATGTAATTGGCACAACTGGGACCCTCAGCCAAACTCCTCCGTCTGGTTTGGTGCCTTCGGTAGGGTAGGGAAAGGCAACGTGTCTGACTGCATCTCTTTTCCTAGGGCTCATTCTAATCAGAGTCTTCAGGCTGTCAGTTGATCAGGGCTGAGATGGGACATGTGCATGTGTGCACACCCCCCCCCACACACACACACACCTTGGTGAATAAAGCAGCATAAAGTCAAATACGCTGCAGTGTAGTTTATCCTGTGCCTGCCATAGAATTTCAGAGAAAAGCAAGAGGAATCTCACATCCATACCTTCCACCTGTCAGACACTCTTCTCCATCCTGTGATCTCAGGTGACCATCAGTGTTCCTTATATATGCAGTCATGCCCCACAGATATCAATAACTAGTGGCCAACATTGCACGATGCACTGACGGTTATATAGTAAAGTGGCCTAAGGACTATATACCCTGGACGTAGGTATGTACCCAGAGCAGGTACCCAGGTGTTAGGCTTGAATCATCTTATTAGGCCACTTCACACCTAAAGTCACTGAGGTTCAGAGAGGCAAATCTCTTTGTCCAAGGTCATAAAGACTGTGATAAACTCTATGTGTCCTGATACGGAACAAGCTCCAAGATACAGTGTTCAGCTACGTGTAAAATAGTGTGACTAATATATTACTATTTGTGGTGGCGACTTTGCTTATGTATTTATTCATATATTCATCCACTCATTTATTTATTTGTATAGGCATTTTCAGGGGAAAAAAACAAAGCTCAAAATATTGGTAACTGAGATTGTAACCAAGGAGGAGACTGGAAGAAAGGAAAGGAAAGAAATTTAGGTTTCATTGCATAATTGTTTGTAATATTTGAATGTGTTTGGCTGTGGATATGTATTGCTCAAAAAGAAAAAAATCACACAACTTGCCCACATTAGTAATTAGTGGAAGGGAGATGCAAAACCAAGGTTCAACACTCCTCGAATATTATTTGTAGAGACAAGTAGTCATGTGAAAGTGATAGGAAGGAGCTTAGACT
The DNA here is from genome assembly GCA_004027185.1 of Glis glis. Classification (NCBI taxonomy): domain Eukaryota; kingdom Metazoa; phylum Chordata; class Mammalia; order Rodentia; family Gliridae; genus Glis; species Glis glis. Next base: position 11,406 of record PVJS01041754.1, read on the forward strand.
GGGCCACAAAACAGGGGAGGCATGTGAGCCGTGGGCACAGACAGACAAGGGCACAGAGGTGTGAATGACAGTGACATATCCTGGAAGACTGGTCCTGCTAAGACAGCTGGCATGTAACAGGCTCCCACAGAGATGAAGCTGCTTGGGGAGACAGGGTCAAATGGTGGCGGTGCCGGACACCAATGTTCCTCCCTTGGACAGGTCTCCAGCTGTCTCAGAGAATGTTATGTTTGGGAGTCATTTTCCTAAACGGGAGCATTATTAGAAATTGTGTCTAACTGCCTTTTCCTAAAGGTCTCCTCATGGCTGCCAGAACTTTAATGTTAATTGGACAGATTGTCTTTGGATCTGAAACACAAACTGTGATTAATGAAACAACTGTTAACGAGTTTGGCCCGAGGCCATTTCTCCACCTTTCTTCTCCTGCTGATATGGTATTGACAAAGGTCCTGCTGTGCGGTGGGGGCCATTGAGCCTGGCCTTGGAAAACTGGCATCCTGGTGGAGAAACATGGTGGCCTGGACTCCATCGTCCCTCATTTTATAAATGGGGAAATTGAATCCCAAAGATGGAGAAGGTCAGCCGGGCGTGGTGGCGCACGCTTGTAATCCCAGTACTTCCGGAGGCAGAGACCGGAGGATCCGGGTTCGCAGCCAGCCTCAGCTCTCTCTCTTTCTCTCTCTCTCTCTCTCTCTCTCTCTCTCTCTCTCTACTTAGTGAGGCCCTCCACAACTTCGTGAGACCCGGTTTCAAAATAAAATATAAAAAAATAGGACCGGGGGTGTAGCACGGAGGTAGAACGCCCCTGGGTTCAATCCCTGGAACCGCAAAAAAAAAAAAAAAAAGATGGAGAAGGTCTCTCAGACAATCCAGGGAATGGGTGGCAGAAAAAATACAACCTAGGATCAGGGGTTTATTAAAAGCTATATATGTATCTCACTTTTATCCTTCTGCCTTTTCCATCTCCTTTTCTTCTCCTTCCTTAGTCATGTTGTGAGACTTGTCCCTGTTTCCCCAACCCCATAGGTTACATATGCATTCTCAATCCTCTAACTTGCTTCCTGTAGGTCTTTTTTATGCATCACTCTGGAAGATGACTTGATGTTAAAGAAATTGAAGCCGGGCGTGGTGGTGCACGCTTGTAATCCCAGTACTTGGGAGGCTGAGACCGGAGGATCCGGGTTCGCGGCCAGCTTCAGCTACTTAGTGAGGCCGTCCGCAACTTCGTGAGACCCGGTTTCAAAATAAAGTCTAAAAAATAGGGCCGGGGGTGTAGCTCGGAGGTAAAATGCCCCTGGGTTCAATCCCCGGTACTGCAAAAAAAAAAAAAGAAATTGACTTTAGAAATCATAGAAATGAGATTTATAGCTCATCTGCACTGCACACTGGCTTTGTGATCTCGGGCAGTTTCCTTGTCTCTAACACGAGCAGGATAGTTCCTTATAGGGTATTGCAAGAATTGGACGTGTAAAATATGTAAGGTATTCATCACAGAGCCTAAGTCACAGTAAATTATCATTATACGGGAGCCATTTTTCTCACCAATTTTCATCTGCTTCCTGAGTCTAGTTTTGCCCTCCAGCAAAAATCTATTGTCACCTACCAGCCATAGTACACCATTAAAGGTGTATCCTGGTCTATGATTTTTAGTTCCAACATATTGGCAGTCTGAACCAATACACACCCATCTTCTATGAATACCTGGCAATGCATAATAATTTTGACTGCAAAAAGTTAGAGATTAAAATTAAACTCAAAAGAAGAAAAGAGATAAAATCAAAAGAAAAGCCTGCAGTCCCAGAAACAAAGAACAATGATAAATAGTCTATGGAAAGCCAAAGAGAACTGTAGTAACATTTGACCCAATTTTTCTGTCCTTTGAGATTGAGAATATGATTTCAAAACATCTGCAGAAATGGAAAATATAGCTTTGGTCCTATATAAACCAAACAACAGCAAGAAAAATATTTGAGTGAGATCTTTGCATAAAACTGCGACTCTGAAGGAATGCTCACCTCCATGAAAAAAGACTAAATGGAAATCCAACCAATAGCCTAAACAGCTGTTAAAAAAAGTCCCTGTTCAGAGATTCAGATAGCAAAAATAAATAAATAAAAATAAAAGTCGCATGGCAGTTTGATGGTAGTTTGATGGTCCTGTCCTATGTACTTCTACTTACAATAGTGCATCTGAATTTTCACCACTCTCACAGAGCAGGAATCCCAAGCTAAGATATTAAAAGAAGACAGGAGAAGGGCTTTCACCTGCAACAGAGCCCCACATTGCACCCAAGCTAAAGAGCTCCTTTCTGTAGGCGGCTGACCATTCTGTGAGTTTTAGTTTACATCACGCATTACTTTTAGTTGTTTTGGGTTTGGGTTTGGGGTCCCCCCCCTTTGAACAACAAATAGGATAGACAGCAGATGAAACACAGCTAAAGAGATTTCCATTGAACTAACAAAAAATCTGAGGATATTGTTTAGAAGGTAGCTGAGTAGAAATATAAACAAGATTATGAAATTTATAAAATAAAATGAGAAAGATCAAGATAATTTCTAGAAGAAAGCAGCAGAAAAATGGTAGAGAACCAATGTTTGGAAAGAGAATTTCTGATATTTTCTAGAATTGAAAAAAAACATAAATCCTATTAAAGAAACATGGCTTTACTAGTATTAGAAATAAAAATAAAATATAGCTCTATAGATTTTATTCCCCTGCTTAAATGGTCAGTGATCCCTTATTATTTTGAGTCTTTGATTTGGAGTTGGAAGGATATATAGTCTGTGCTGTTTGTAAGTTAAATATTCCCCATTTATCAAATTCTATACCAATACCTCTACTGGACACTTACCATCATGCATCATCTATAACACTGAACACAAGTTCCCCCATCTTCCCCTCAGGGAGGCAGTCCCAAGACATATTCTATACAATTTCTCAGGGATTTTGAGGGGGCAAAGCACCAGTTATCTACAGCAATAGTCAAACTTGACAACCCATTTTTGTATTGTCTCTCTCTTCATTCTTATTTTATTTTCCTCAATTTCTCAGTCCTACTCCTTGAAATTTGTGTGTGTGTGTGTGTGTGTGTGTGTGTGTGTGTGTGTGTGTGTGTGTCATAGTCATACGTGGTACTGGGGATTGATTCCAGGGGCATTCTACCTCAGAGATACAGCACCAGTCCTATATTATTTTATTTTATTTTATTTTATTTTATTTTTGAAACAGGGTCTCGCCAATTTGCAGGCAGCATCACTAAATTGTTGAGGCTGCTTTCAAACCTGCGATTCTGCTATTTCAGTCTCCCAAGTACTGAGATTATGGGCGAACACACCACACCTGGCTTCCTGAGAATTTCTAACTAAATAAATTCATTACATGTAAGTCTTAGTGCCTAGCTGTGCTTTCAGGGAAAATACAAGGGTAGACAGTTGGCACTGGATGTGGTCTTTGAAATCACACTCTCGGGATGGGATTTGGGGGCAGAAGCATCACCAATCAGATGGCAATGAGAGCTCCATTGCTAGTGACAATTGGAATAGGATGGTAGGCAATAGCATAATCACCAAGAGTTTCATGTGAAGGGCTTTGGGCTGGGGTGCAGGTGGTAGGGTAGCACTAGGTTATGCAGAGCCTGTGACACTTGATTCATATAGGGAAATATCAACTACCAAGAATGAGGGTTGACTGGTCTTCATTAACTGCATTGGAAGTCTTGGAAAAAATAAAATATCAGGCTAAGATCAGCCAGCTATCGACTCAGTAAGTGTTGTGTTATGGTTTTTATTTAGAATATCCCCCTATACCTCATGTAGACAAAGCAACCATGTTGTAGGTGGGGCTCAGTTGCTGAGAAGGGATTCCTGGGGGTGTGGCCTTGGGGTTGCATATGGTCCCTTGTCCACTTGGCTCTCTCCTCTTGCTTCTGGTCTCCATGATGTGAGAGCAGAGCCCTTTCAAACGCTCTCTTTGTTCCCTGCATCGTGCCCTGAGCTCTGCAGACTTCACCCTGCCTAAAGTGGACTGACCCCCTGAAATCTCCAGAACTGTGAGCAAATAAATCTTTCTTCCTCTAAGTTGTGATGGTCAGGAGTTTGGGATTATAGAAGTGAAAATGCTGACAGTGACACATTGTTAGATCAAAAGGCCTTCTAAATGGCCACACAGAGACATTAAACTCTTTCAGCAACAGGACACACAATGATGAAAATCAGATGATGACATACTAATAAAGGTGGCAAAACTATAACAAAGACTAAATGACCAGCTTTGGGATATTTTCAGATTTGGGGCTATTAGAAGGGAGACAAAAGCATTTGACTGAATGAACCAAAGAAAGTTGTAGTACTAGATGTTCCTGAAATCTCCAGACTGGCTGAAAGAGCCCCACTCCTTGGTGGGGAAGGCCACCTACCTCCTGTGTCTGAAATGAAGACAAAGACCTCTCCTGAGTTACATACCTCTCAAGACCATGCCTATCATACTCAAGTTCTATCCTTTACTCCCTCTCAGTGTCTCCAGACTAATAGATAAATTTGGGACTCATTATAGCCAGAACTGGGAAATCAGGGTCTTCTACTGGAGGAATTAGCAAGGCACACAGAAAAAATACCAGGACCCACTGATATGTAATTGTCATGAATTGGGAAACCAGATAGATGGGATCATGAGAGTTTGGATCTGGCATGTGGAGCACAGGCTGATTGGCAGAATTCCTTGACAAGAGAAGCTCTCATGGGAATTGGGCTTATATTTTGATACATGCTCTCTCTTGGTGAATGTATCATATTCCTTCAAAAGCAGTATATTCTGCCCTTATCATCTGTGTCAAACTGATTGATAATGTTCAAATATTCTATAGCTTACATGTTGTGTCATTGTTGTGTCAAATACTTAGAAAAGAGTATTACAACCTCAAACTACAATTGTTGTCTATTTCTCCCTATAGATGTTTCAATGCACTTTGAAACTCCTTTATCAGGGAGATAAATGCTGAAGTTTTCATGTCTTCTTGAAAAAATTGACTCTTTCATGATTCAAAATGTCCCTTTTTACCTCTGGCAATACCTCTTGCCTTCAAACCTATTTTGTTTGATGTTAATGTAGCAGTGCCAATTTTCCTTGGTTTAGAGTTCACATTGAAGGTCTATCTTCCATACTTTTACTTGAAATTCTTTGTATCTTAATAAATTGTTTCTCCCATAAACATCATATACTAGGACAATTTTTTTTAAATATGGTCTGAAAATCTCCCATTTATTCAAGGTGTTTACTCCATTTATATTTAGTGTAATTATTCATATGACTGGGTTTAAAATATCCCCTTTGGCCACAGTTTTTTTTTCCATGATTTCAGTTACCTGCAGTCAACTGAAAATATTATATGGAAAATTCCAGAAATCAATAACTTTTAAATTGTATGCTGTTCTGAGTATCATGATGAAATCTCACATGGTCTCTCTCCATCCCACCGGGGATGTGAATCATGTCTCTGTCCAGAATGTACACTCTGCATTTTTCCCCTGCCTATTAATTGCCTCCTAGATGTCTCAGGTATCAGGCCGACTATCAAAGTATCTCAATGCTTGTGTTCTGGTAACCCTTATTTTACTTAATAATGGCCTCAAGGCCAAAGAGAAGTAATGCTGGCAGCTTTATTACAGTATATTTCTATAACTGTTCCTATTAATTGTTGTTAATATATTAGTGTGCCTAATTCATATATTAAACTTTATGATATATATACAAATATAGGAAAAACATAGTATATAGATGGTTTGGCATTATCCATGGTTTGGGGCAATCACTGGGGGTCTCAAAATGTAAAGTAGATAAGGGAGAACTACTGTATCATCTTCCTATTTTTTTCTTCTTTATACACCCTGTTCTTTGTCTCTAGGCTACTTGTTTCTATTGTTCTTTGGGGTTAATCAAATACTATGAGTATCTCTTTCTAGCCTCTAGTGCTTTTTTAAAAAATATATTTGCATCTCCCTGATTGCTAATGATGTTGAACATTTTTTCATGTATCTATTGGCCATTTGTATCTCTTCTTTTGTGAAGTGTCTATTCATTTCAGTTGCCCACTTCTTGATCGGATTGTTTGTTTTCTTAGTGTAAAGTCTTACCCCAATTAGAATGGCAAGCATTAAGAAGTCAAACAACAACAAATGTTGGCGAGGATGTGGGGAAATTGGGACTCTTCTACACTGTTGGTGGGATTGCAAACTAGTTCAACCACTGTGAACTAGTGTGGAGATTCCTCAGAAAACTGGGAATGAATCCACCATATGATCCGGCTATACCACTATTGGGTATTATACCAAAGGGATTGAAACTAGAAAACAACAGTAATATATGCATACCCATGTTCATAGCAGCACAATTCACAGTGGCCAAATTATGGAACCAACCTAGATG
>PVJS01041755.1:0-17826 GCA_004027185.1 Glis glis
TACCGCAAAAAAAAAAAAAAAAAGGAATCTGAGTATTCTTTAATTGGGAAATGTACATCATTTTTTTCTTTGAATTAATATTTTTGTTCCACTCCATTCATAGAATTTTATCCCAATGCCCGTACCATTTTATATTTCTGTGTAAAACAAGTTCCTCTTCCCTTTCTTTCTTTTTTTCCCCTATCCTTAAATGGCACCACTTCCTCCTCTAGTCCTCAAGCTAGTAACCGAGAAGTCATTCATTTTTATTCTCTTCACTCATCCCACCCGTCATCGAGTTCTTTCTCTGTACATTCTGCATCAAGTCAAATCCTTTCATGTCTCAGCACACCAGAGGGCTTCCAGAATGCTTGGAAAGAAGTTTGTCAGAGAGCTGAGGCCCAATATAAACATGTAAGGGCAAAATATGGAGCAATTCATATTTCATTTAGAAGACATAGTAATTGAAATGCCATTAACATAGGCACTAAACCAGCCTAAAGACCTGCTCAGAACACAACCACAGTGCTTCTTCCTGTACCCACAATGATATTTTGCTTTTATAATTGATGAAATGTCAAATTAGAGTCTGCTTTGAACAAATAACCCCTCTCTGCCTCATTTGCCTCAAGCTTCCAGGATGCTAGGATGCTAGGATGCCAGAAGAAGGCATTATTTCACTAGGTTTTAAAATATTTACTCAATAAATATTTGTTAAACGAAGGATACTCAATAAATATTTGTTAAACAAATGAGCAAATGTATAAATCGAATAGTATATTCCCAGATGTGCTATATACAAGTCAGGATAAAATGGAGAAATGATTACTTTTAGTCACTTTATACTTAAAAAACCAAATACTGAATTAATTTTTAAAATATATTTAATTGACACATAATATTTATACATATTTATAGGGTACAGTATGAGCGTTCAATACATGTATACGGTATATAATGTTCAGATCAGGGTAACCAGCATTTTTTACCTCCTCAAATATTTATCATTTCTATGTGTCAAAAAAATCAGCTTTTTATATAACCAAGTGAGTTTCAAAAGTTGTAGATGATAGCAACTTGGGAGCTTTAGCAAATTTTGCAGAATGGAAAAATGCAACTAGATGCAATTTTAAAGTATATATACTTTGGGCAGCTAATCAAATGCAGCCCAGTGAGAGATAGAAAAAGACAAATTGTGGATGAGGAAAGAGAAGACTAAAACTTCTACTCAGGGATTTCATGCTAGGTGTAAATTCTATGGTTCTTATTTTTCTTTCATCAACATCTTCTTTTACTCTGTTTGGTGGCATTAAACTCAGATTTTGGAGGACAAATTAAAGGATATTCAAATTTTCTGATACTAGGATATAAAATGATTTTAAATTTGTTATTATTATTGTCATTATTATTATTTTGTGGTACTAGGGATTGAACTCAGGGGCATTCTACCTCTGGGCTACACCCCAGCCCTATTTTAGTTTTTATTTTGAAGCAGGCTCTCACTAAGTTGCTGCAGCTGGCCTCAAACTTGCAATCCTCATGCTAGGCCTCTGAATTACTAGGATTACAGGCGTACACCACTGTGCCTGGCTAAAATGGTTTTAAATTTGGATTTGAATCTTCGATTTTGCATTATGTTTATTTTGTGATCTCTTTCCATTGTTTTATTATTTTTATCCACAGAAAATGATAGAATTTTAGCACTGGAATAGACTTAATTTAACAGAATTTACTTGACAAAGATTTACTCCCTGCTATGTAGCAGGCACCATTCAAAGCATTGGGAGCCTGGTGTTAGACAAAGATACTAGAACGGAGAAGAAAGACACAAATGCTTCCTTCCTCAAGAAGGTTTTAAATAATTGTTTTATATATATTCTAGCAAGAATAAAGATGAATTAAGGAAAGATATTTAAGTAGATGAGTGATAATAACAGCTACCATTTCCTGAACATTTACTATGCATATTCTGTGTTACTTTATATGTACTTATTTCTTTTTTTTTTTTTTTTGCGGTACTGGGGATTGAACCCAGGGGCGTTCTACCTCCGAGCCACACCCCCGGCCCTATTTTTTATCCTTTATTTTGAAATCGGGTCTCACGAAGTTGCGGAGGGCCTCACTAAGTAGCTGAGGCTGGCCGCGAACCTGGATCCTCCAGTCTCTGCCTCCCAAGTACTGGGATTACAAGCGTGCACCACCACGCCCAGGTATATGTACTTATTTCTTAGAACATCCTATGATGCCAAACTTACGCTCTCTTCTACAGTTGTCAAATCTGACATTTGGAGAGATTAAGCCCAGTGTCATATAGCTAGTGAGTGGCAGAGTCAGAACTGAGGCCTGACTGTGGCTCAGGCATAGGAGGCAGGTGGTACTGCAGAGGCTGGCTGAGAATTTTCCAGGAACAGCCTAAAGAAGATGCCTGCTATGGGTGCAAGTTTTTGCTAAAACTCTAAGATCACTTTAATGTTAAAATCCCTCAGCTGTAATTAAGGCAGGCTATTTTTTAAAGGACCTGAATTGAAAAACTATTCTTGCGCAGCATCATATCCATCATGAGAATCTAACTGCATAAAATCTTTTGAATAGGGGTAGAGACTGTGAGACTGATTCGTTTTGCAGACTTACTGAATATTTAAATCTCCCATAGTGGGACTGGTGTGGGCATCTTTTACCACTAGACATGCACACTGCCCTGTCTCTAGCTAGAGGTTGCCCTCTGCATCCTCCTAGGACTCTGTCCCTTTCTCCCCACCTGAGAAGCTGTCTGCACCCCACTCTGGGAGCTATGTTGGTGATCTGCACCTGCCCGAACTGGTTTTATCCATCTTTCTACTCATCCCAGTACCCTCACAATTTATATTCTAGTTGAATTCTTCTAATTTCATTCTTACCAACTCTAGTACCTTGTTCTTTCACTCCTCTTTCCAATCAAAACTGGCTCTAAGGAACCCACTGATTCTCAGTAAGAGGATCTGATAGCTTAATGCACCCAGGGTTTCCATGGGATGTTTCTCTTGGTCATTTGTCATTTAAAAGAAGGCAATCCTTCAACCCAATGGAATGACTTTTGCAGTGACAGTCCTGTCTAATTTGGCATGAGAGCCAGTTTTTGAGGTTGTGGAGGGGGTTTTGTATAAGTCCTCAAATCACACCACCCATGCATTATCTACTTAGACCATGCGACTGCAGTTTGCCACTGCTCTGAAACACGTTTGCTCCTTTAGAAGGTATTGCAAAGCTCAAAGTCTTCTTGTTCACTTCAAGATCAGCAAAACCTTATTTTTCTGCTAAGAGCCACATTCCTACATTACAGTGCTTTCAGATAGGATGTGACGCACTCTACTATCAGTCATATTACTGCTTTTTAACAGGGTTAAGGGAGTGTTGACAGGAGGGATGTGAGAACATTCATTATGATTTAATCTGCACAGATACGGTTCCCTTGGATAGTTTACAAATACAGAGAGGCAGCTATACTTTCGCTTCCCACAGAGTCTGCATTTGCAAGGTTTAACCCTCCTTCAAACAAGGTTTAAAAGAAATCAGATCTCACTTAGTACAAGATCCAGTTCAGGCAAGTCTACATCTTCTTTTAAACCCCTTAGTCTTAATTACTTTCTGCTACAGTTTGGACACGTCAGATATTACTTTATGTTTTAAGCTGATGATAGTAACTGCAGTAACTTCAAACGGTGTAGCTTGTGTCAGAGGACTGCTTTGGGAAGAGGGTTACCGCACTGCCATTTAGCTTTCAACTTGGACACTCAGCTACATTATAAAACTTTTACAGATTAACTGTACAGAAATAACCAACTGTAACCAGTTTATTTTCCCCCCTAGACAGGCTTTTACATGCCTAGTGGACATTCCTTCAGAGTGCTGAACTTCAGCACCAGGAATAGTAAAAGGAAGAAGTGTGTGTTACTTGAAGAGCTAGAGTATATTATGAACTCCATTCTTTTATAAAAGTATACTGCTGTATAAAATGTCTAGTGGAAAAGTCTCTGAATGCCGATATTCTTACTTAAAACTATTAATGAGGATATAATATCAGCAAAAATTGACATTTCAATTCTAGCAACAATTCTTCCTCAAAACCAGTGTGTGTGTGTGTGTGTGTGTGTGTGTGTGTGTGTGTGTGCACACGCACGTGCACATACTCCAGGATCACCATCCTAAACTATACTGCACAGCTCTAAGGGTGCCATTTGCAATGAGGCCTGTGAATACCGACCCTTCTCTCAGGAGTTGTGTAGGGAACAGCAATCATAGTATCCTAGTTTTACATGGAGGGCCTGGGATCTGCCAATACAATATAATTCTTGTGTTGTCATGGAAGATACTACTTACTATTTCTCAATTCAGAACATTTGGGAAGAGATGAAGACTTTACTGTCCATTAGTTATCAATGACTGGTTCAAAAGCCACTACTCTACTACTTCATAGCCATTCCTGCTGCAGTCTGTCTCCTTAGACCATTTTATCTTGCTACTAGTGAGAGAGAAGACGTGGTCCTGAAAACCACAATTGGAATTTGACTGTGTTTCCTCCTGTATTAGTACAGTGTACTTGGAATAGTAGGCACCAAGTAAGCTGTCCTGGGATCAGAGATTAATAATAACATTGGCTGCAATACAAGCATAAAAAAACTCATAAATGTTCAGAAAGATATATGCCACATATTATGGGATATTGATATATAGATGTAAATATTGACATAGATCTAGACATAGGAATAAATACAAATTTGTGCACATTACTCTCTAGGAGTTATCATCCTTGATCCACTAGAGAGAAATAATCAAATATTCAGGGTGGTAAAAATCTAGGCAAGAATGGATAGCCATATAGAAAAAAATGAATCTTGACTCTATTTTACACAATACACAAAAGTGAATTCCATGTAGAATATAGATCTAGATAGAGAAAGGAAAACTATAAAGCTTTTGGGAAAAAATTAGAATATCTTTGAATCCTCAAGGTAGGCAAATATTTCTTTAAAGGAACAGAGGAAACATGGCTTTAAAAAAAGAATTGATGAAATAGACTACATTAAATTTAAGAAATTCTGTTCATCGAAGACACCATAGAATTGGAGAATAGTCACAAATTGTTACAAATTATAATTATAATTACAAAACATATACCCCATTAAGATCTCATATCCAAAAGATATAAAGGACTCCTACAAATCAATAGTCCAATAGAAAAATGAATAAAGGATTTGAATAGGCACTTTACAAAAGAAGATATCCAAATGACCAATAAACATACAAAATGGTTTAATGACTCATTAGTATCAAAGACACACAAATTAAAACTCAATCCAATACCACTGCACCTTCACAAGAATGACTCAAATGAAAGACAAATACCAACAATTAGCTAAAATTGTAAGCAACTGGAATGCTTGCTGGTAGAACTGTAAATTGGTACAACCATTTTGGAAAACTGTTTATGGTAGTATCTACTAAAGCTACCCAGTGACTCAGCATTCCCTCCCATACACCCAACAGAAACATATTCATTTGCTCATGAGAAGACATGGACAGGAATGTTTATAACAGCAATATTTTCCATAGCTTCAAACTGGATACAATTCAATGTCTCAAAAGTAGAATGGCTATATTGTGATATGAGAATGAATGAACTACAACTTACGCATGAACATGGACACATCTCCTGGAAAAAAAAGTTGAGTGAAAGAACCCAGGCATAAGGAGTATGATTCATTGATATAAATTTCAGAAACAAGTAAAACTAAGGCATGGTGTTAAAATCAGGAGGTGGTTATCAGTGGGGGGAGGGATAGTGACTGGTAGAGACTCAAAGAAATTGCTAGGTGCTGATAAATTCTGTCTCTTGGTTTGGTTGTCAGTCACATGGGTATGTTCACTTTCTAGAATTATTCAAATGAATACATGGTTTGTGTACTTTTGTTTGTATGTTATAATAATTTAAAAAGTTTACATTAGTAAACAATAGCCCCAAACATTCTGAGAACCAAAAGTGTTTTAAATGTATTCTATCTATGAGAGCTTATTGATTAAACAGTCCTCAGTGTTGCCCTGCTTTTTGTGAAAAGGACATTTTTTTCCTCAGATAAAACATATGTCTCTGTGTTAATAAGCTTACTTGCTATTTGGAAGAGAAAATACTATTGAGACAAAATGCTTCTAGCATCTGTTTTTAATGGGTTTCAATGCCTCTGAAAGTCTTTTTATTGATAATGTTTTAAGCTTAAAGTTTTTAATTTCACACCACTGACTCAAATACTACCATGCTTTTTACTACTAAAAGATCAGTGAAATGCTTATGCTAATCACTTTGGTATTTGGGATGCCAGAGTGGAAATTTCTTTTCTATGGAAAGTAGTCAAGCTGTAAACTAACCCAGAGGTATCACTAGCTGTCATGCTTTCAGAGACAGGAAGCTGTTGGCCCAAACACCCTAACCAAATTAATCAGCATGTTGCTAAGTTCGTTTGTTCTGGTGGGAATGGCTGTCTGCTACTTAGAGAGCTTTTCCATAGTTCAATCTAGTATTAGGCTTAGATCCAAGGGTCTAGGACTTAATTGTCTCATTTCCTCTGTAAGTGGTGTGGCATGTTGTTTCTTGACTACAATTGTTGATGGTGATCATAACAGAGACTTGGAGATGGGGCGTGCTGGGGGTTATGTATTGTTTTTGATGGTAGTCAGGGAGGATGAAGCATGCATAACAAACTGTCTTGCACACAGGCTGGACCTAAAGCTATTCATTCGTTCTCCTTTTCTAAAGATTACTCTTAAAATGCATTTTTCCAGGATTCCTATCTTTACATCACTTTGAACAGAGGAATGGATGAGAATTGAGAATGTCATTCGTTTCTTATCCAAACCAAATGTAATAATTTGACAAACATTTATTGAGTGTTTACTATTTTCAAGGCATTGAAGTAACCTTAGAAACTTTCACAAGACTAAACATATGAGACTATACACAAAACACACAGAAACAACCATTCTCAAGGAAGATAAATCATTTGTCTATGGATGCCTTTTTGGGGTAGTTCTATTTTTAACAATCATGTATCCAGACATTACCTGTCTTCCAGGTTCTAGCCTTAAATCTTCATCCCTAGATATTCCCACTCTAAAGATCCCTTTATTACCTCAAAAAGACCGTGTCTGAAATTCAGCCCTTTACCTCCAACTCTAACTTGCTTTTTCATTTCAGCATCCAAATAGGCCATCCATCATCCATTACCAAGGTCCAAAGCTGAAAGGGACTCTTCACTCTCACTGTAGTTATAATTTGCATTTATCTAATGACTAATTATATGGAACACCTCCTTTTTTCAAGCTAATTTGGTAAAGCATCTGTTCAAATATTTTGAACCACCTTTTCTCTCCCCCTTCTTTTTTTTTTGGTTGGGTTGTAACTTTCTTCTTAGTGAGTTTCAAGAGTTCTCTAAATATTCTGGATTCAAGTCTTTTATCAAATATATAGTTTGTAAATACATTCTCTCAGGTTGTGGCTTGCCTTTTTATTCTCTTAATATTATCTTTCTAGGAATAGAAATTTTAAATTTTAATACTGTCAGTTTTTTTTTCCTTTTTTCAACTCATGTTTTGGGTGTTGTATCTTAAGAAATCTTAGTTTAACCCAATGTCACACAGATTTTCCTTTATGTTTCCTTCTAGAAGTTCTATAGATGTAAGTTTTACATATAGACCTTAAGTCTATTTTAACTTAATTATTGGAAATGGTACAAGATATGAAGTTTTTTTTTTTGCATACCAAGCACCATTTGCTTAAAAGACTCCTTTCTTCACTGTACTTGAACGTTTGTGAAGAACCAGTTGGCCATACATGTGTGGTTCCATTTCTGAATTGTGTATACTGTGCCATTTTTTATCTTCATGCCAATATAATACTGTCTTTAATATATATAACTTTATAATCAATCTTGAAATCAGGTAGTGTTAAGTCCTTCAACATTGTTCTTCTTCAAGATTTGGTGCTTTTTTTGGCAGCCACTCCTCTGATGGAGGATTAATAACTAGAATATACAGAGAACTCAAGAAACTCACTGCTAAAAAAACAAACAACCTTAGCCGGGGATGGTGGCGCACACTTGTAACCCCAGTACTTGGGAGGCTGAGACCGGAGGATCCGGGTTCGCAGCCAGTCTCAGCTACTTAGTAAAGCCCTCTGCAACTTAGTGAGACCCTGTTTCAAAATAAAGAATAAAAAACAGGGCTGGGGGGTGTAGCCCGGAGGTAAAATGCCCCGGGTTCAATCCCCAGTATCGCAAAAAAAAAAAAAAATCCAATCAAAAAATGGGCAAGTGAACTTCACTTCACAAAAGATGAAATACAAATGGCCAATAAATGTATGAAAAAATGTTCAACATCATTAGCAATCAGAAAGATGCAAATCAAAACTACCCTGAGATTTCACCTAACCCCAATAGAATAGCAATCATTAAAAACACAAACAATAACAAATGCTGGTGAGAATGTGGAGAAGTAGGAACTCTAATACACTGTTGGTGGGGTTGCAAATTAGTGCAACCACTTTGGAAAACAGTGTGGAGGACCCTCAGAAGAGTGGGAATGAAACTACCATTTGACCCAGCTATACCACTTCTAGGTATCTACCCAAAAGAATGGAAACCAAACTACCAGACTACTGCATGCATATCTATGTTTACAGCTGCACAATTCACAACTGCCAAACTATGGAACCAGCCAAGATGCCCATCAATAGATAAATGGATTACAAAACTATGCGATATATACACAGTGGAATTTTATGCAGCCAAGAAGAAAAACAAAATTACATTATTGGCAGGGAAATGAATGGAATTAGAGAACATTATGCTGAGATTAATCAATCACAAAAAGTGAAAAGTTGGATGTTCTCCCTAATATATGGAAGCTAGGGAGAATAGGGCATAGGAGGGACTCCAGTCAAAGATAAAGAAAACCTTAGATGAGTAAAGAAGATGACCCAACTGAGGGAGATGGGACGGGGGAAGAGGGAAACACCCTAATGCACAGGATGTACATATACAAACTTATCAAAGTCAACTACTATGCTGAGCACAAGGAGGAGGGAAAGGTGTGGGAATGGGGGTGGCAATTGGGGGAGGGCTAATTGACCGACGTGTGCATGTATACTTCTACCACCCTGAAACCCATCAAGATGTATGATTACAATGTACCAGTGAAATAAATAAATTCATTCATTCATTAAAAATGGGGGAAAAAGATTTGGCTTTTTTATGTTCTTTCATTTCTATATGAATTATAGAATTGAAATGTCAATTTCTAAAAATATATTTGCTGGGACTTTTATTGGGATTCTATAAGTTCTATAGATCAGTTGGGGGAGATAAAATCTGCTGTGCTCTTATTTTGTTCCTCTGTAAATAATGTCTTCTTTCCTCTCTTGCTTCTTTCAAGATTTTCTCTGTATCCCTGGCTTGAAGTAACTTGATTATGTTGTACCTTGATGTAGTTTTCTCTCATATTTTTTGCACTCCAGGTTATTTGAGCTTCTCAGATCTGTGGCTTTAAGTTTTGATCTAATTTGTAAAGTTTTTGGTTATTATTTCTTCAGATATTTTCTTCACTCTCCTTCCTACTCTCTGCCCCCCTCCAAGTTGGGGTTTCATTTGCATGTCTATTAAATGGCTGACTGGGTTTTCCCCATAGTTTGCTAATGATTTGGCCACTTTTCGTTTCAGTATTTTCTCTGCGTGTTTCACTTACGATAGTTTTATGATAGTCTTTTATTCTGCCTTGTCTAAACTGCTACTCATCTCATCCAGGGCATTTTTCATTTTTGGCATTATAGTTTTTATCTCCTTAATTTCAAATTCTCCCCACATTTTCTATGTCTCTACGTACATGCCAACCTTTATCTTCTTAAACATATGGACTATTGCTATAACGAGGGCGTTGATGTTCTTGGATACTTATTCTATTATTGGTGGTATTTGTGGGTCTGTTTCTATTGACTGATTTATCTCTTTCTTATTGCTCATATTTCCCTCCTCTTTTACATGCCTGGTAATATTTGATTTGGCAGACACTGGGAATTTTACCTAACTGAACATATTTTATATTTTTACCACTATTTTGGGTTTGTTCTCAAAACCTGTTAAGTTACTTGGAATCTATTTCATGTTTCTGAGGCTTGCTTAAAAGCTTCCTCAGCCAGGATCCATTGGAGAAGTCTCTGCTTTGTGGTTCTTTGCTCCACTACTGAAGGGGACCTTTCTGAGTGCTTCCCTTACTAGCCTGTGAACTATGAGGATTTTCTACTCTGGCCTTAGGAAACATAAACTTAGATGAGATGCAGGAATTGCTCCTCTGATCTTTTGGATGGTTCTTTCTCCAGGCTGGGGTAGTTTCTTCATACACATTTGTCTAGTATCCAGCTGAGGGTACCTCTGCAGTTATCTGAAACACATTCTCTCTGTAGCTCTCTCCTTCCTTGTAACTGGAACCCAAAGCTCCTTTTTTTTTCTTTTGGTACTGGGGATGGAACCCAGGGACGTTCTACCTCTGAGCTATACCCCCAGCCCTATTTTATTATGTATTTATACTTGGGAGGGAGTCCAGGCAGGTCCAGCTGTGTATCAGAGGGAGGGAGCCCAGGTGGATACAGCTGTGGATCCTGAGTTGGGTAGATGAAATTGGGAGATCAGGACAGCAAAAGCTTTGGGTAAAACTGGGCATGGTGGTGCACACCTGTAATCCCAGTACTTGGGAGGCTGAGACAGGAGGATCACAGGTTTAAGGCCAGCCTCAACAACTTAGGGAGGCCTCTGGGCTCAGACGTAGAATGCCCCTGGGTTTAATCCATAATATCATAAAATGTGTATGCATTTATATATGGTATTTATATCTTATACACTGATATATATGTACACATATGCATATTATATACACATAAATACATATTAAAATGTATTTTTATATGTATGGTATTTATATCTAGTATGCGTGTGTGTGTGTGTTACTGGGGATTTAACCTAGGAGAATTCTCTGAGCTACACCCCCCAGCCCTATTTTATTATGTATTTATTTATTGAAATAGGGCCTCCCTAAGTTGCTGAGGCTGGCCTTAAACCTGCGATCCTCCTGTCTCAGCCTCCCAGGTACTGGGATTACAGGTGTCTATGGTATTTATGTTGATGTCAAGAGCTTGTCCTACACATCATTTCACACACACACACACACACACACACACACACACACACACACACACATGTATCTTGTAAGGAAATAAGACTTGCCTATGAAAATTTAATTTTTTTTTTTTTTGTGGTACCGGGGATTGAACCCAGGGGCGTTCTACCTCCGCGCTACACTTCTGGCACTATTTTTTATACTTTATTTTGAAACCGGGTCTCACGAAGTTGCAGAGGGCCTCACTAAGTAGAGAGAGAGAGAGAGAGAGAGAGAGAGAGAGGCGGGGAGAGGGATGAAAATTTAATTTTTAAGAATAAAAAAGGCATTTGGTAGGTAAAATAGTAATTTGAGCAATGAAATAAAAAATACACAAGGTTCATATACTATGGTCTTAAAGAAAGAACCTATAAAGTAATGGGACACATTTATTTAAAATGGATTAAGTTTGAATAATCATAAAGGAGGGTATTTCTCTTGAGGAAAATAAACACAAGGTAAATAGACTTTAATGTACAAGTAATGTTGATGAACTCTGTTTTGCTAGCCCGGCTAAAATATTAAAACATAAGCTTGGATAGATGAATGGAGGTCATATTGTGGATGATTTTGCTTGTCATCCTGTGAAGGAGAGCCTTTATTGCCTTTGAAGAAAGCCAGAAAAAAACCATATATATATATATATATATATATATATATATATATATATATGTGTGTGTGTGTGTGTGTGTGTGTGTGTGTGTGTGTTTGTGTATATACACACACACATATATATGGTCTTGACCAAGTTATAGCAAAAGATTTGGAAGTAGCAGAACCTGAGGACAGGAAAGGAAATTAGAAAAGTTTCCATAGTCAATAGTTCAGGTGTCAAATGAAATAATGTGACATGGTAAGTAAGCTGTATAAAGATTGACATAAGAAATTTAAAGAGTCACAGAAACTTCTCCTTCTGACCAAGGAGAGTAGCAAGGATTAGATAGACCTTTTTGCCTGAAACAACCTACACAAAAGACATGAACCAATGGTTTTCAGATATCAAAAATCAGGTATGACAGGATGGTGATGACAGGAGAAGTCAGCACTATGATCACTCCAGCTCCTCCTGGGAGTCCAGGAAGCACACAGGGAGGGAGCCCAGGTGGATAAGCTGTGGATCACAGGGAGGGAGCCCAGGTACATCCAGCTGTGGATAACAGGGAGGGAGCCCAGGCAGATGCAGCTGTGGATCACAGGGAGGGAGCCCAGGTACATCCAGCTGTGGATAACAGGGAGGGAGCCCAGGCAGATGCAGCTGTGGATCACAGGGAGGGAGCCCAGGCTGATCCAGCTGTGGATAACAGGGAGGGAGCCCAGGTTGATCCAGCCAAGTGTCTTGTAGAAGTTTAATAAATATTTCATGGTCATTCCCTGTCCTATTCATTTTTTTCTCACTAAAAATGCAAATATAAGTTTTCTATCCCTGATAACCCACCTGCACATAAACCTTCAAGGTGATGTGCTATAGAACCTCTTAAGTTCTCACCTCCCTTGTCATTTCCCCCTCAGAAACCATCCCCAATATCTTCACATGAAGAATGGTTTTACGACAGGCTAATCTTTGTTACGCCACCTTGGTCAGAAGGAAAAACAGAGCCTGAACACCTCAGCCTCTCCCAGCTCAAGAGTGAAATCTGTGCTCACACAGAGGTCCCGATCAGCGTTAACTCTGGAGAGGCAGGAACCTGCCCGCCCTCTTTTGACAAAGATTCTTTGCTTAGCCAAACTTAGTCAGGCTCCTGAATCTCCTTCTAGGCTCATCTATGTACTTCGTAAAATCTAGTTTTAGCAAAGAACCCTGAGAAGTCAGTTTAGTCTGAAGCCCCCATCTTTGATATCTGATTACTCTCAATATCTGGTCAGGTTCCTCATCTTCCAGCACCCCCAAGCCTCAGGTGATATCTGACATCCTGGCCTGTCTTTAGCCAGAACCCCCTTACCCTTGATGCTTTATCTTAACAATTTTTTATTCACTGACCCCCGTATTCTTCCTTGGTTATAAATTCACACTTGCCTTTGCTGTGTGGAGTTGAACTCACTCTTTCTTCCCCCCTCTTACACCCCATTGCAGTGGTCTCTGTACCTATTGTGATGACTCTGAATAAAGTGTTCCTTACTATGCTTTCAAAAGGATCATTGAATGTTTTTTCCTTTAATATTCTTAGGAGCTTTTGATACCTAATAATCAGAGTCCTTTTGGGTTGGGTATCCAGTTATAGCAAACAGCTCTCCATCTTCTAACAGAAGTATTTTCTGTATCTCCTATTCTGAGATTCTTAGCCACCCTCCTGATGTAGCTAGCCCAGTGGTTCTTAACTTTCTTGAACTTGAGGACATTTAATGGCAAGAATTGTTGCCTCTTGGGTGTTGTAATAGCCCTTGGTGCCTGTAAAGGAATCCACAGTTGTCATTCTCTTGGTCACCTCCTAGTTCTGTGCCTTAGTTTGTGGTATACACCATCATCTCCTTGAGTCAGCATCCATCGTGAGGTAACCAAAGGCGCTGGTCTTTATCTGGAGTGCTTTTCTCCAAGACATGGGCATGGTTCACACTCTGATATAGTTTGGATCTTTAATGTTCCTCAAAGGCCCATGTGTCAAGTGAGCCCAGGTACAGCTCATGCTGGTGCAGACCTTGGCATTGTCCACAGGATGCCAGTTTTGCAGGCATAGAGAATGCAAGAGGCATCATGTAGGCTTCCACCAATATTTACAAGGAAACCACCAGTGCCAGGCAGTGTGTAGCAGGGTGGGAGTCCCTGCAAACAGCTCTGGGTGATACACAGAGCTGTGAGAGTGAAACTGAAGCTCAGTAGAGACCCCAGGAAGGAAGAAATGCCAAGAACATGGAGTAGTTGCTAAGGGAAGCCACCTGCGACGTGCACAACCCGCATAAGTGAGTGGCCACATGGGTTGCAGCCAGCAAAGCCATGGGCTGCCCAAGCCCTCAGGAGCTCACATCCCATCACAGTGTGCCATGGATCATGGACATGGAGACTTACTATTTAGTGTTTTCCCTGCTGGGTCCCAGTCTTGCTTTGATTCACTCCTTCCTTTTGTTCCAATACTCCTCCTTTTGGGAATGGGAATATATACCCTGTTCCTGTTCCACCATCATATCTTGGAAACATGTAACTTTCTTTTTGATTTTTACAAGGCTCACAGCTGACTTTACCTTGAGTCTCAAAGGGGGCTTTGGATTTGGAGTTTTGAGAAATGCTAGAACAGGTAAGACTTTGGGAACTCTTGGGGAATTACTGAATGCATTTTGTATTGTGAGGTAGATATGAACTTTAGGGCACCAGGAACAGATGCTATAGTTTGGATCTTGAATGCCCCCCAAAGGCCTATGTGTGAAATGGTTAGTCCCCAGTGTGGCATTATTAAGAGGTGGTGGAACCTTTAAGAGACAGGGCTGAGCAGGAGGTCTTTGGGTCATTGGAGGCATGAAGGAGATTCAGGGGACTCTTAGAGGGCACTCTGGGCCCCTGGCCCCTACCTCACTCTCTTTGCTTCCTGGCTCATGATGAGAGGAGTGGTTTGGCTCTGCCATGCTCTCTCACCATGATGTGCTGCCTTGCTACAGGCCCAAAGCAACAGGGTCAACTGATCATGGACCAGAACCTTCCAAACTGTGAGCCCAAATAAGCTTTAATTGGAGAGGACTTCCTTAACCACACCAGCTAAACTGGCCTTCCATCCTACCCTTCTCTTGACCTCTCCTTACCCTGTTGGGTTTTTATCTTAGTACTTATAGGTACTTGACTATTTATTTTTTTCTTTTCTCCACCATAACTAGGTAGGGCCTATGTGTTTAAAATAATGCCTAGTACATAGTAGGTACTCCAAAATACTTCTTGAATGAATGAATAGAATCCTCCCTCCCCATGGTCATTCTCCTTTAGATCCATGAGGCAGAATTTTCTCACATTCTGGTTAATACACAATCTCTTTGGTGCCAGGAAAGCATTATATAAAGCCCCTCTGATCTCTTTCTTCAAGCAGTACCAGCACGTGGCCCCCCGAGTGGCTCAGCTCAACTACCTGTGTGAGAGATATCTCATGGCAGATGATCACACCATTAGGATCTTTATTGTTTCATTATCTTTATCCCTTGGCTGGGCTGCTGTCACCCATCTGTCATTAGATGACTCAACTCTCAGATAAAACCTAGGACAACATAAACATTAAAAAATCCCTCTTTTATATACATGTACACACATTGTGTAGCACAAATGGAAGTAAGAATTCCCCGCATACAACCAAAGAGGAGGCTAGTGGTGAGAGCAGGAGTTATAAGCTTCTGGGGCCTAGGGGCTCTGCCCTCACTGACCACAAACCCACTCTGGATTGCAAAAGAAAACCGCTGGAGTCTTTGCTTTTGCATAATACTGCAATAGAACAAAACACAACATTATTCAATTTTGTGTTTATATGTCTAATGGTTGTGCTCCACACTGGGATTTTGCAATTCCAAACTGTATAAAGATCAGTTTATGAGCTGAGGTTGTTCTTAGGGGACATGTCAGCTAAGGAATAAATTTATGAACGCAAGTCAAATATATGAGGGGAGAGGTTGGGAGTGGCTCCTCAAAAAGATAAAAGAAACCATAAAACTGAAGAGGTTAGGGGGCGGGACAATGCATAGAACTGACTTTTGCATGGTCACTGTGGGAGAGGTTAGAAATAGAATCTGGAGAGCCAGGCGTGGTGGTGCACACTTGTAATCCCAGTACTTTGGGAGGCGGAGACTGGAGGATCCAGGTTCAAGGCCAGCCTCAGCTCTCTCTCTCTCTCTCTCTCGCTCTTTCTCTCCCTGTCTTTCTCTCTCTCCTTAGTGAGGCCCTCCGCAACTTTGTGAGACCCGGTTTCAAAATAAAGTATAAAAAATAGGACCAAGAGCATAGCGCAGAGATAGAACGCCCCTGCGTTCAATCCCCGGTACCTCAAAAAAAAAAAAAAAAAAAAGAAAGAAGGAGAATCTTGAAAACAAATTCAATTAAAATAAATTCTGTTAGGTATTGGATACCCATATGCAGTTTTTACTCTAAGTCTTCAGAGGCCCGGAGAATCTCCTGATTTACTCAAAGGTAACTGCACCTGTCAGGGCTTATATTCTTCCTTGCTGCTCCTAAGAAGCAACATTTTTTCCTCTCATTTAAAAAAAATTAAATACTTTTATTGGTGCATTGTAATTATACATCATAATGAGATTCAAAGTGATACATTCATGCATGCACACATCACCTGGTGTGTTCCCCTCCACATCCCACCCTGGCCCCCCTCAGCCCTCCCCATACACATTAGTGAGGTTGGTAGTGATGCCTTCATATATGGACATAGCATTTTTGGGCTGTTTCCTTCATCAGTTCTCCTTCTCCCCTCCCTAGTCCCCTCTCACTATTCTACTGGTCTGTCTCCTCATTTAACTGAAGTCCTTTTTGTTTCCTGTATTCTCTCTAGCTTCCACATATGAGAAAAAACATACAGCCCCTGACTTTCTGAGACTGGCGAATCTCACTTAGCACTATGTTCTCTAGTTCCATCCATTTTCCTGCAAATAAAATAATTTCATTCTTCTTTATGGTTGAGTAAAATTCCACTATCTTAGCACTTTCACAGCTATAATCTAAAAGACCTGACCATGTGACTTAGAGGAAGGAAGATTTATTAACTCACAGTTTTCCTTGGAGATATTGGGATTCAGTCCATGTGAGGCCGGGGACCACGAGTCCCGGGGCATGGCAGCAAGAAGCAGAGAGAGGGAGAGCACAAAGCTTTGCTCTTACACCATGGAGACCAGAAGCAAGAGAAAGCAAGGGGAGGAGGAACCATGTATAATCTCAAAGGCTGTGCCCCCAGGGAACCACCTTCTCCAACCACACCCTACTGGCCTAGGCCACCACCAATCCAGATAAATCCATTGTGATGGATTTATCTGGATTACAACCCTTATCACTCGATTGCATCAACTGCAAACACCAATTTATGAGCTCTTCAAGGGGCCATTCTATATGTAACTATAACATCCACTGTGTGCATATGCAACATTTTCTTTATCCATTCATCTGTTGGTGGACAAATAGGTTGGTTCCAGGACGGGCGTGGTGGCGCATGCTTGTAATCCCAGTACTTTGGGAGGCGGAGACTGGAGGATCCGGGTTCGCGGCCAGCCTCAGCTCTCTCTCTCTCTCTTTCCCTCTCTCTTTCTCTCTCTCTCTCCTTAGTGAGGCCCTCCGCAACTACATGAGACCCGGTTTCAAAATAAAGTATAAAAAAATAGGGCCGGGGGCGTAGCGCGGAGGTAGAATGCCCCTGCGTTCAATCCCCGGTACCGCAAAAAAAAAAAAAATAGGTTGGTTCCATAATTTGGCTATTGTAAATTGTGCTGCTATAAACATGGGTATGCATGAGAAGCAACCTCTTTTTTTTTTTTTGCGGTACTGGGGATTGAACCCAGGGGCATTCTACCTCTGAGCTACAACCCCAGTCCTATTTTTTATTCTTTATTTTGAAACAGGGTCTCACTAAGTTGCGGAGGCCTCACTAAGTAGCTGAGGCTGGCCGCGAACCTGCGATCCTCCTGTCTCAGCCTCCCAAGTACTGGGATTACAAG